>JABFEB020000020.1:15584531-15604698 GCA_019775895.2 Stomatorhinus ivindoensis | reverse complement strand
GGGGGGGGGGGGGGGGGGGGCAAAAAGAGAAGTGGGGATGGGAACAGTGTCACTGTCATTAAGCAGGCGTGAACGTGTTCAGTGTGTCTTGCAGTGGCCTGTCTGAGACAGAGGGGGAGGGCGACCTTACAGCTCTCGCCCGAAGCCGGACATCTTGTAGCCGCCGAAGGGGGTCTGGGCGTGCAGGGCGTTGTAGCAGTTCACCCTGTGGGACAGGAGGGTCATGGGGGGGGGGTGAGGCAGTGGGGGGAGGGTGTCAGGCTGGCGGAGCACAAACGGGACTTTATAGCAGGCTTTGGCTTTCACATCACTGCTTATTCGTTCTGTTCATTTTCTTCTTGTGTTGATGCTGTGACTTGATATTGACTGTTGTGTTTAGCTTTGGTCACTGGTGTTGTGTCATTCTGATCGCTTAAACCAGAAGGTGAAAGATGTCTTACCATTATAAGCAACACTGTTTAATTTTAGTGCACAGAAAAGCTGAACTGCCAAAACTTCTATTCCTTGTGTTCTTGATATCATGCATAGATGTACAGATACTGTATGACCTACCAAACAGTCCCGCACTGCAGAGCACTGGACAAGCACAGCGCCTGGTTCACGCTCCGTGTAAATACCGCGGCGACCAGGCCGTATTCTGTGTTGTTTGCCCTCTGGATCACTTCCTCCAGGGTTTTAAACTTGAGAATGCACTGCACGGGGCCAAAGATCTGAGGAAGAGAAGACCACCATTAAGTGCTCATAACACGTGATTACGCATGCAGAGCTACATAGTATCCAGCAGGTGGCGCTGTTATGCCTCGTACTAGACCTATAGTACGCATCTGACTGTAAACAGTTAACAAGGTTGGCCAACCCTGACCGTAGTTCTGCATTCCTGAAGGTCTTGGAGAATACATGTCAATCAGCACCACATGTCCAGCAGAAACATAAGGTGAGGTCTTGCTACTCTAACAGCAACACACCGCGTGGCCCTTGGGGTCCAGGCCCTGCCCCCCCCAACTCAGTTTAGGCTATCATGTCATGAAGTCAGCAGGTCTGCGTTCTGCTGCAGCACCTCTTCCTTTGCGATGCGCATGTGATCCTGGACCTCAGAGAACACGGTGGGCTGGATGTAGAGGCCCTGGGTCCGGACAGTGCCCCCACACTCCAGCTTGGCCCCCTCCTTCTTGCCGCTCTCGATCATCTCCATGATCTTGTCGAATTGCTCCTGGTCAATCTGGGACGAAACACCTCTGTCAGCACGGGCTGAGGGGGTGGGGGGGGGATGTGGTCAGTGGAGGGACAGACACCTGCGGCCCGTGCGATGTCCGTGGGTCCATGGGGTCCCCCGACACCATGCGCTTGGCGCGCTCCACGCTGAGGCGCACAAACTCCTGGTGCACCTCCTCCTGCACGAAGACGCGCGAGGCGGCGGTGCAGCACTGGCCCTGGTTGAAGAACGCCCCCTGCTGGGCCTCCTCCACTGCCTTCTGCACTGCGGAGAGCAGACAGCACTGTCACACTCTGTAATCTGCTCGAGGGCCCCCTGGCCCCCCGCCATGCTGTGGGCAGGCGTAATCCCCAGCGCTCACGATCAGCGTCGGCCAGAACGATGCAGGGGTTCTTCCCTCCCAGCTCCAGTGTCACTCTCTTCAGATTGCTCCTTCCCGATTCCTGCTGGATCAGCTTCCCGACCTGTGGCGTGAAAGACCGTCACATGTAGGGGGCGCCAGTCAGCTTCCGAGCACCATTCCAAGTGCTGCAGCCAGAAGCCTGTCATCCTAACCCTCGTCTCTCAGCACAAATGCCCACCCCCCTTAGCAGAGAGAGCCCCCTTGTTGTCACACTGGAAAGGCTCACCTCAGTGGACCCCGTGAAGGCCACCTTGTCCACGTCCAGGTGGCAGGTGAGGGCGCCCCCTGCAGTGTGTCCGAAGCCAGGCAGGATGTTTACGACCCCCGGGGGAAATCCGGCCTTCCAGGAACACATATGGGGGGTAAATGATGGTCAGCAAGATAAATTCCTCCACAGAAGGATAAATGTGCAACAGAAATTGAGCACAGGGACTTTCCAGTGCGATAAATAAGTACAGTCAACATGTCAGTGATTCTCTCCGAGTAGGACAGTCCTGCTTTGTGTTCTCACCTCCTTGATCAGCGCCCCCATGTGGAGGGCTGTGAGTGGCGTCTGCTCGGCCGGCTTCAGGACCACGGTGTTGCCGCAGCACAGCGCCGGGGCAATCTTCCACGTGAACATCAGCAAGGGGAAGTTCCACTAACAGACAAGCCAATGGAAAGTGGAGTCAGAACATGGGGTCATGGAAATGGGGGAGGCAGCACATGGTGTGACTCAGAACAAAGACTCACATCCCGTTAAAGACCCCGAGAGCGCATGCAGAGTCTTCAAACCAGGCAGCAAATGTAAGAGATTCACTGGCTCAACGTGAGTGTAAAACTCTGATCTCAGCTTGGCCGCAGGTCTTTGGTTTCTGGAACCGAGCTCCCTGCGTCTTTCACGTTATGACTCACCAACTCTGTGTCTCACGGCTGTTGCCAATGACGTCACTCTGCCACTATGATGTAATTCCCTGAGTCTGACAGCTGGGGACTTTTTTGTTTTGTTTCAAATGGGATTAAGGACCCAACAGCCAGTTGTAACTGATAATCCTCTAAGACTGTACATCCTACTAGTGTAAAATATTTTTTCTATTAGTACAACGCAATAAATTTAACAGCCATTATAAAGACTGTTAGCTAATGTGAACTTCTGTTTTGCCTGTATTGCTTTATCTGCTAAAAAAAACAATGATTAGATCACCCCCAAAGTATTCCTGCTGTAAAAGTATCCTCCACCTGAAGGATTTCTCTCTGATCTTAGTAATATTACCCTTCAGAGAGATTACAGTTTGGCCCAGCTATGACTAGAGAGTGTCGAGATTAAGATTACATTTCCTGCAGAGTTTAGTTTTCCTTTAAACCTGAGCATTCGCTTGGATGGCAAGTGCTGTGTCGTGACTGTGAGCCAAAATATTTCCATGGTTCTATCATATGAAAGTAAGGATTCAGAGTAAATCTGATTCTAAATAGCCTTTAATTCATTGAACACTGTCTAACACTTTTAAAACAGGGGCAGGTTTCTGTCATGCAGAATTCAAGGGAAGCTACAAATACAGAGATGCCTGTGCAACAGTCTGCACACGTTCATCAAAATATGTGCACTGTGAGGTGACGAATGTCATCACTTTATCTGAGCTCACAGATTCCACGTGTCACTGTGCAGTGTAAGAGATGCAGTCAGCACCCGACGCCAAGGGATGGAAAATCAAGGTGTTTTTTGTTACTTACTGGAATAATTGCCCCGCAGACGCCGATTGGTTCGTGTTTAGTGAAGCACAGAAAGCTGTCATCTGCAAAATGTCAGAATGGATGTGAATCAGGGGTCTTGTGTTCAGCTGCTCCAGGATTAGGTTTTCAAAAACCGAGCGCAACATGCAGGACATCTCAACAAGGCTTGCAGGGTAAGTGCAGGTCCACAGCCTGCCACAACAAGGAAAATAATACAGTGAGAAATGAACGTGGCTTGGAAAGGGGGCATGGCCACATAGCTAGTGGGCGTGGCTATATATAAAGGGCAAAAACAAAATGAGTCTTTGCGAAAATGAGGGCTGGGTTGTTATTCATCAACACTCAAATCGTGACAGCCCCTCTGCCTCTGGGTAGGCATGTGCCCCAGTTCAGAAGTCGTCTCCATTACCGGTACGTAGTGTGTCAAAAGAGATCTAAGCTAACTGAGGTATCGCTGTCTGTGTGATCAAGGTTGCCAGTGGGTATCGCAGGCCTCATACAAGGGAACCTGTCACTAGAAGGCTGGTTCAAATTCCGGAACTGGAATGGTGTTTACCTTTTGAGAAGGGAACCCGGTTCCACTTAATAAGTATTCAGTTTTTAGTCGGCTACAATTTCAAATCTGCATAAACATGATAATACAATAATAATAACAATAATAATTAAAGAATAATAACAATACGTGCTTTGGACCCTTAAAAAGGCTTATCAGAGTCATGTAGTATGTCTGTAACTGATCTTACTATTGTCCTATAGTCATGATGACAGACATTTCAAATCCCTATGACGTCAGTCATCCGTCTACAGGGACAGTGAGCAGGTGACCTACACTGCAGACTCCTCACTAAATGTTAAATCCGGCTTCTGTCCTTGTGCTTTCCTGTTGCCAGGGCTGCTCTTTGGCCGTGCATGCAGACTCTCATGGCTCTCAGCTTTTCCTGACCTACTCGGCAATCCCGCAGGTAAAACCTGCACGCCAGATAATGTGTGGCTGGTTTGGTTGGCTGTCACAGGTGAAATTTGCATAGCAAATGGTGTGATTTGCGGATGAGTTGCTGTAAACTGCCGTGAGGCTGATAAGGATTATCTGAGCATGGAAGCAGCAGGTCTTACTCTGAGCACTAGTGAGGCTTAATTAACTTGGTGTTCTAAATTATAATACATTATAAAGGACATTTTTATACAAAAGACTTTTCTATATTGTTACTGATATAGACACAAATCCCTCACGCTATTGGAATATGTCGGAAGAGTAAGAACTCTAAGATAACCTTTAATGGTCCCAGGGGAAATACTTGAAAGATTTATCCAGCCAGGAGTCAGAAGGAGAATCTTCTGATCCGTAAATTTACCATTGTGCCACTGGCCCGACTCTATCGGCTTTTAGTCTAATTAGTACCATAATGAGTCTAATTAAGGAAGGTCAGCATCTGGGGCGGGGATTATGACACTTTCCCTGACAGTTGGCCCTAATTGGTTACAGACAGCACCCCTCCCCTTTGCCCCCACAGCTATGGATTTGTATTTAAACACCAGAAAACTGGGAGACCAGCTCTGGTAAATATACCCCCCAGATCAGCTGGAACGCTGCACTGTCGACATGGGGGGGCAGAGGGTGAACTCTGGGGGAGAGCCTGCGCATACTTGAGAAAAGGGCACCGGAATGTTCTTGGACATGCACTGACGTGAGATGGACGGGCACAGGACCCACCGGAGCTTGATGGTTATTTATAGGAAATCAGTGCCCGTCAGAAGAGGCCCACTCACCCACGGGCATCGTCTTGCCCTGGATTTTGTCGGCCCATCCAGCAAAGTATCGCAGCGTTTTGATGCTGCCGTCCAGGTCGATGAAAAAGGAGTGCAAAAAGGGCTTTCCCGTGTCCATCGACTCCATGGTCTGAGGCGAAACAAAGACACGGGCTGTACGGTGAATTAGCAAAGCGCTGTTCGGTCTATCAGGCCATCAGGGAAATCCTGACAGGCTGACGGCTGGTTTCTGCACCTGCATTGTGGAACTGAGGATGTAGCCATGCAGAAACATCACAGGCTATTAGGCTATTAGTTTTAAGAAAACCTGGAGAAAGCTATGTGTGTGTTATAGCTACTTAGATGAGTTCTGGGTTCATTATCTTAATCATGCAGCAAAAAAATAACTCATTTTAGGTGAGTGCAGAACTGAGTGGCGATTTATCAAATGTCAACGGTGCCATTAAGCTGTGAGAAAGTACCAAGGTAGCCCCAAAGTACTGACAAGAAAGGTAAAAGGCACCGGATGTGGTCAGACTCGCGGTACACGCAGTGCCTTTTCCAGGCACTCGCAGCTGGAGCAGACAGCGCGCGCTTTGGCGCACGGGACACCCGACGTGTTTGCGCATAGCGCTCACATGCTATCGCAGCTTTTACAAATGCATCTCCTAATGCAATCTGGCAGGTCAGTTAAGGGGATAAGTTAAACAGGGCTCTGATTAAACAAATTAGTGCCCGATTTAAAGATAAACGACACTCGGGTAAAAGAGCCGGGGGAATTTAAATGATGTCACCCCTGTTCTAATAAAACAAAAATTTGGCATGACTGACACCGATAGGGCCAGAGGGTACATTGTGCATAGTGGGGTACAGTTTATTCCCCAACACTAATTATTCCCAAAAGTGTCATAACTCTGTTGTAACCATACTGGTTATCCTGCTTCAGCAAATTAGGAGTAAAATTATTTCCGTCCTACACTAAATAAGTACAAGAACATGATATATATCAAACTTATGACATCACTCGTGCTTATTGTGATGAGTTTGACATGTTTATACCAAAATGACTCTTTTACTCCATATCATGAAGGAAAATTAAATCACCATGGAGCTTAAGATATGATAAACTGCATATAATCTTCTCCTTCATCGCGGGGAAGCCGATGGGCTGCCAGTAAACATGGTTTTCCACATAGGCTGTTTGTGAAATCTCAGGTTTGATATTATGCGGCATGCGGCTGCTGCTGGTTAAAAAGTGATCCACTGCGGTTGTCTTGCCAAGCAGGCAGCCCCAATCCCTCTTCAGCGCTTAATTCAGCTACATTACCCTGCAACCTCAACGCCAAGCGGCCGAGCGAGCGGACGGAGGCGGGGGGCGCCCGGTGCGTGGCAACTCACGGCCAGTAGGTGGCGGTCCCTTTCCAAAAGATCGGCCAACTTATTCAGCAGCCCCCCACGGCTTGATGCGTCCATCTTTCTCCAGGTAGACCCCCTCTGGCCAGCCACCTTGGCCGCCTTCACTGCCTTCTCCACATCGGCCTGGGGACAAACGTTCAGTCTATTTACCAAGACCATCAATGAGCTGAAACTCACTGTGTGATTGTACTAAAGCAAATGCGAGAACCTTCATTTTTAGCCATTGCAATTTTTAAAGCCTGGCCATTTATCGTTTTAAATAATCTTAAAGCAAAATAAGTCACAGACATCTGTACAAGGCTTCTTCCCGGTAGGGTAAGGGCATTTCATGAGAAGACGCACACCTTATCGGCCTCCTCCACGTCGCAGATCTTCGCACCTGTTGCGGGATTATATGTGGAGAACTTCTTCCCACTAACAGAGCAGTGCCATTCATTATTGATAAAAATCTGGAATGGAAAAGACAGCGGCAAGAAATTGCAGTATTCCCACGTAACGGTACATCGTTTAACAAATCATTACCGAAATGACGCGTTCATGAGGCTCAGGATTGAAAAAAAAACTTTGTGTCAAATCAATCGTCATATACTTTTCCACACAGAACATATATATATATATATATATATATATATATATATATAAAACAGACATGTTTTAAGTTTTAAAAACTTTAAAAAGTTTCTTTTATATTACATTTCAACATACATACAGGGTCCAGTAGGTACACATACATCTCTGTACTTACAGCAATTATACATAAATAGGACGAGACGTAAATCAACAAACGAAGGACTGAGCAAACGTAATGAAGCAGCCCATCCTGTTGAACTAGTATCAAATCACTGCTAAAGCGTAAACATCTCCCTGCCTCCACCTGTTACACGTTATTATAAATGTGACCAGCAGCGCGCTTGGTATATTGCTGAATTGCAGATGTTTTTGAATCGTCCTGACTGCATCGCACTACAATATGGGCGGCGCACTTCATCTTCATTAACGACGATGGAAATCGGCGTCCTACCTTAGTGTGCCTGACTTCCACATCCTTCAGTGGACGTGGGAAAACCTTCTCCTCTGGCAGCCCATTCGCTTTAGTCCCGTTCTGGGCCATGATCTTACTCTGGAAATGAGTTACCAGGGTCGCGCCAGGTCCCAGCACTCTGGTGTGTAATCTCGTAACCAATACAACGGGCTTTATACGGTTTATTTAAGATCCTCCCTCGGATGACTGATAAGAATAAAATAGCCCCGCCCCTCCTTTTCTGTTGGCATATCTCGGATCCCACCCCCTCCTCTCAATTCCACTTACAGTTAAAACAGTAATATTTGTCTGGAATGTCCGTGCTGACTACTTCTTAAGCTATTCATCACCACAGACTGTTCTCACTCATCCAGATGGATACTGTGGTTTCACTATAACAAGATACACACCCCCCATCACACACAGTATAATTTAACACTCTCGCAGGGTGGGGACAGGTTCTTTTATTCTCACCTAAATGCCACCACACATCAAGAAGGATGACCGTGCCTGTTGACTATCAACACGGAATTGGAGTAGAATTAGTAGTGTTAATGTTTCTTTATTATGATATTTAAACCATTATGGGGACTCACTGAGGCCTTCTTTGCCCTCCCCCAGAGTTAGACTGTGCATCTGGTTCTGATGGAGATTGACAGACCTGAAATCATGGAGACCAGCTCTGTTGTCCCTGGGGGCTCTGTACTCTGGCCCGGTTCATGTGTAGATTCTACGTGTCTGGTACCTGCCATCAAAGGCCAGCAGGGATGACGGGTGTCTGTCCCCCCCCCCCCATTTAACACAACTTAATGAGTCAGGGTTTTGGGTGGCTGTTGAGGTGGGTGAAGGGAGGAGAAATGATGCAGTGAAAGGTCACGGTGGGGTAATGTGCGGAGGTGAGGAGGCACAGAGAGATGGCAGCACAGTGAAACCGAGGTGCTCTTGATAATGCCATTATGGAAATGACAAAGGGAATTACAGAGCCAAACCCAGTTACATGATAACAGCACCGGCGAATCCAGTCACGCAAAGCGGGCTGCGCCACCGCCCGTTATCTTCTGCCGGGCAGCACTGGCCTGTTTCCCCAAACGCACGATCCACATTTGTATATGAAATGGGCCTCGTATCACGGAAAGGGTGACTCCAGATTAGCACGCGTTACACGGCGCTATCGCTTTCGTCATTGCCACATGCGTGAAAAAAAATGCCGGGATTGTGTGACCTTACTGAGTGACGGCAGAACGTGAGCCAGAAAATCCTGCGTGTCGTCAGCGCTGCGGGGTTTTCAGCGAGAGTTAATTATTGAGCAGATTCTCAACATGGGCCTACTGACTAATAACAGGCAGGGAAACTAAAGTGTTTTAAAAGAGGCAGGAACTGCAGTCCAGACAGATGATGAAAAGGAATATTTTCATATCAAATTATTTAAAAATATTTGAATCGACAATGAAAAGAAAGGGCAATTGGATGTGAACTTTGTGCCCCTTTGCATGCTCAGGTCGAGATAAACGCCGTTCTGCCCCTTATCTCTATCATTTCTCACCGATTCAGCTTACACTGACGATTCCGATACCCAACGGAGTCAGAGGGCGCTTTGTGCTTAAGATCAGAGCAATTTGCAGGCTTATTGAGGGACGCTTTCAAATAAAAGGACCTCAGATGCGGAATCCATCATCGCCAACCCTCGATGTTGGAAGATCGACTTTCAATCTGATGAAAGCGACCCAGGAGGGGTCCAGCTGGATGGAACACTGTGCTGGACTGAGCCCCTGGTGGCAAAAGTGTAGCAGTCAGCTTCAAAAAAATCTTTCAAGCTATGTATATTACAATATTTACTAACGTGGTGAGGTAGGATGTGTGGAAAGTGAAGTATGAATTTTTCATGGATGAAATGAACATAAAAACTTTTGCCAATAATTAATCCCAGCACCTTTATCAAACAACAGCAAAACGTACGTCAGATTATGATGCATATCGAAATCACAAATGTTTCTCATCAGAGGAAACAGACCGAAGTCTCCTTAGGGAGGGAGCAAAAACATGGAGCATCTGGGGGGGGTCACCGAGGACCGTATCAAGAAAGTCTTGTGTGCAGATATGCAGCTGGTAGGTAAGTTTGCTAAGATCATCTGGTGGCTATATAGAGAGACTAGAGCGTTGGGTGCTATCAGTCACTTTTAGACGTCATGTGAAGGTAACTTTTCAGCTGGGGAATGGAAAGTGAGTGACATGCTCTAGATAAGCTTAAGTTCCTGCAAGACCAGCACTCTGTAAGTAACTATTTTCCCCAGACTGTTTTACATGCATGTATATTTAGCAATAGGTCAAACGCAGTTTTTTTTTTTTTAAGTGCACTTCCTGCCTTTCACACGTGTATGTGACTATTGTGCAGCAGAACGAATAAAGAAACTACACCTTCTAGAATGTTCAGCAGTTAAATGAAGGTCCCCCAAATATCTCGTGAGCAGGATTTGGCTTTACAGAATGAAATGGATATAATAAAAATGTTTGGGAAAAATGTCTTAGACCAGGAGCACCTACCCTAGTTCTCTAAGGCAGTATTGCCCAACCCAGTCCTGGGGGAACCCCAGACGGTCCATGTTTTTGCTCCCTCCCAACTTCTTTACAGATAGTCCACATTTTTGCTCCCTTCTAGCTGGCAGCCCCTGAGGACCGGGTTGGGAAACCCTGCACGAAGGCATGGATTCCCAAACCTTTCAACCCACGACCCTGAAAATGACAGTGTCAGAAACTTGCAACCCCCATTTGGCTGATTGAGGGGGGCACAATGAAAAGTTTTTAAAATCCATCTCATGACCACCTGCCAGTGTCGACCCCCACATAGGAATTGATCTGTATGTAGGTGGTTCATCCATCCATACATGCAGTTCATTCAGTACGTGATTGCTGTGAGCCTGGAGCCTACGGCGGGGCTCAGGGCATGAGGCACTGAACACACCCGGACAGGAGGTAAGTCCAGACACACACTATGGGCCTTTTAGAGACACCTTTTAGGTTCTCCTAAATCACATGTTTTTTGAATGTGGGTGTTTACTAACCCTGAACCAACACTAGCCCAAGGCCAGTCATGATCCAAGGCTAGTGTTTCTGTTAATGTACTGGGGCTAACTGGCCATGAGCATCAGAGCCTATTCATCCAACTGGCCCCACAAGCTGGGATTCAGGACCTCATTTCAGCAGACTGGTACGTAATGCCTGTTTGGACACTTTGATTCATATCTGTGTTTAGTTTTTCTCTAGCACGTCAAGTTTTTGTGATGAAGCTATATGTAGTATGATATTATGTACATGCAGTCTGCCTAAGTGTATTACGAGAGTTGTCTGTGTTTTTTATCTTATAGACAGCATCACTGTTCTCTATGTGAATAGATACAGTATTGATTTATATTTTATTGATACTTTTATAGTTGTGATTTGAGTATAATTAAATTGACCTAGTGTGCATGTGCATGTCTTGTGTATACAACTTAGTTTGGCATGAAACATAGGTAGTGGTGCTTCAGGTTTAATTTTGCTGATGTAAGCTTCTCGACAATTTTTTTAATTACTTCTGCAAAAGAAATACTAAATCTAACTCTCGAGTTTGAATTCTGGGTGATTGACCTGAAAATCGAAGGCGGAGGTGACAGACAGCATCAACTGGGTTGGCTTTCAGTTGTTATCATGCCTAGAAATTGTATTAATCATCCAGACAGTTTCTGTTATGTGTGCAGTTCATTCACAACGAAAGCACAACATCACCCAATCACTGCAGATCTTAAGAAGATATACAAATATTACTTTGGCTGTCTACCTGGAGACCAGGACAAATCTTGGGCCCCACATGTCATCTGTACCAGTTGTTTAAATGGTCTGTGTGACTGGCTAAATCGGCGAAAGGTAGCAATGCCATTTGGAATTGCGATGGTGTGGAGGGAACCGCGAGACCCTCTCAATGACTGCTACTTTTGCCGCACAAATGCAAGTGGATTCTCAGCTAAAACTAAGCACAAAATCGTATATCCCAGCCTAGATTCTGCAATCAGGCCTGTTCCTCATGGCGATTCATTGCCTGTTCCTGTACTGCCACGGGATGGTCTTCATTCTGTAGAAGATGATGAGTATGGAGAAGGTGCAGCTGGTTACAGTGAAAGAAGGATGGCCGACTACTGCTAGATGTTGTACCGCGACAATCCAGACATGGTTTTGATTTGACTTGATTTGATGAAACCCTTTATTGCTGTTGCAATACACCATGTCACTAGTCACAAGTACCAGCGAAAAAACTGGCCATCAACCCGACCATACATATACAAACATTACATTACTGGGGGTAGACAGGTCAGGAAGATGGGGGTGTACACAAAACAAACTTAAAGCGTTTTTGAATAAACAATGTTGGCTAACAAACACTTTTCAATTTCTTTATGCCCACTGGCTGTTTATTTGATTTTGCTCTAAAAATATTTCACCCTTTACTACAGTGATGCTTTTGGTTTAGTACACAATACTTGCAATTATGATATTAACTGGCATTACTCATAAATCAAACAGCTGACATGACAGAAAAAAAACTGAAAACAGATAGGCCTATGGAATCAGCGTGAAAAATGTGTTTGTGTTTTATATATTATTAAATTATTAAATGTTTTTTTTGTTCTCTGTGTAATTACCGCGCCAGCCGAGCAGCATTATTGCCCAGTTTCCTCTGTCTAACTGCTGCCCCCCTCTTTGACACCTTACTACGGGACTCATACAACGCAGCTGATTTGGCTGTGAAAAAAGGTAACACGCTGTTCCTTTGTTTTAAAATTAGATTAGATTAACTCTTTAATTTTCAACATCTAAGTGCCCTTTTTTGGTCTTTCGGTATCAAAACAGCTGCGGTAAACTCCAGAAAGACATTTTTCCATGCACGGTAAGGTTTGGTTGCGGGAAGGCGACCTTGACATTTTGTTAGCTGATTTAATCAATTTCCAGGAACTTTGTGCCAAATGCCCTTTTCCGAGCTGCCACGTGATTAGAACTAGCCGCTAGCGGCCGCTGACCTGGACCGCACTGACTAATTAGCGTTGAGAGGGAGTGTGGGGCCAGTGTGGGCCACTGCCGGGATGATCGCCGGACTGGTGGGCTGCCTGCCTCCTACTTTGTTGCGCATTAGCGCTGCCCCTGCATCTGGCTGATGAACAAGGGGCTTTCTATATAAATAATAAATGACTAAGACCCTCACAATCAGTGACATTCCAACAAAGATTCGGTCTGACAGGAATAGAATGGAGAGAGCAGTGATGTTTTTTTCCCCAAGCCTAGTCTATGGAGGCCCCATTTCCTATAACTCGTTTTGATTTAACTTGGAACGAGCCTAAGCATGGGAGGGCGTGGGCGCGGGGCGCACGGCTCCCTCTTTATTTGCTTCGTCGTAAAATCACCGTGAAACGCCAGATTTCCCCTGCTTCACTTGTTAACTTCTTTGGGTCAGCGAATTGGTTATGAGTCCTGCTTGACTTCACCATGCATTCCTCCGAAACGTACTGTGCCCACTAGCGGCGATTCTAGGACCCGACTCTCTGGGGGCTTTCTATTTTTTCAGGGGGACACATACAAAAAAATCATGCTGCCCAGCATTACATAGTTATATACCCAAAAGGAAGTTATTGAACATATGAAAATTGATTCCATAAAAATAATACGTATAGAATGACAAACCAGGCGTTAATAAGCAATATAAAGGTGCCCGTGTTGACACGCGTATGACAGGATAACTGGTAGCTGATTGGGTGTTTTATGATAAAAGCTGGGGCTTTCTTAGTAGTGACAGAGACTGGAAGGTTGGCCATATGATACCAGAAAGTAAAACCTGACACAATCGTCTGTGAAATGGCTTATCAAGCTTTCTAAAAAAATGTTCTAATATGACATTTAGGCACACTACGAGGTGTAATGAAATTAAGTTATATTCGTAATTATAGATTCCTAATTATAGCTGCGCGGCGGGTACTCGGTAGATATCATCTTCAGCATGGTTATCACATAATTAGTTTAATTACCTTAAATCGTCTAACGCTTTGAAACTACACGCTGTTCATTCTGTACAGCTCCAGGGCAGATCGTGCCGCTCAGGCCGTAGACTTGGCAGCTTCCACAACCGGGCGCCTAATGTGAGCCTCCGACAAGGACAGCAGATTTCCTCCAAAGCAAATAAGATCACCACAATAGTAGCATTGTTCCGTCCGTCTGGCGAGGCTATGCGATCGCAGAGAAATGCTATTGTTTTATAACGAAACGTTAGCTGTGATTCCCTCACTGAAAGCACCTCGTGTTTTGTAAAGTAATACATAAATGCACCTTGGCGGCCCGGCTGGTGCTGGGCTGCGCTGCGCTTTGGCGCTGGGTCTGAGACGCGAAGCAGGACCCGCTTTGTTCCTCGCTGCATTCTTGAGTGGAGGACAGAAAGGAGAGACACCCATTGTAAAGTCAACGATACACGGCTTATGACAAAGTGCCAATCCTTGTAATTCTAGGTGCGCCTGCTTAGAAATCTATATGCTTCTATTGGGATTACATGACATCTGATGGGATGTTTTTTTTTGAGCGCGGGCAAAAGTAAAGAGAAAGCTGTATTCTAGCTGTTCTCTCTGCTGCCTGACTCACTGGATACTTTTGAAACTGAAGTAGGTGGCAACCTTTCAGCTTCTGAGAGTGAAGTTCGCATCAGCATCCCGATGAAAATAAAGATCTGATTCTTTGTAGAATCACCCAGATAAAACGCAAGAATGAAAGGAGGATTTAATATTCGCGGCTTTACAAAATGTGAGAGAGAGATGTAAATGTTTATTTACTTGGAACATAAGACATTTTGGCTCCTGTTTGTCCACAAGCACTTTGCTCCACAATAATATAGTGGAAAACAGGTCAGTGATCACGTTGTCACCCATTGGCTGATGCTGTGAGGACAGCTTGTGTCACGTTGGGGAAGGTAGGTAGGGGCAGGAGGTAACACTATTGTTCGGCAACTGTAGGGTTGCAGGTTCAAGCCCTGGTTCCTCCTGACCCCATCAAAATGTCCTTGAGCAAGACACTGAACCCCCAATTGCTCCTGGTATGCAGGTTGGCACCTTGCATGGCAGCCTCTGCTACCGGTGTGTGAATGGGTGAATATGAGGTATAATTGTAAAGTATATAGTATATATATGTATAGTATATATATATATGAGAAACATTTAACCTTCATAAAATATATACTGAGGTGTAAATGATCATCAAATGAAATGTCTCTGATTTCAGATATTAGACGTCCAAGAATCAGTATTCATGATCAGTATCAATATTCCAGATTGGGCCCTGTGCTTCCTTGGATATGCTCCTTCAGACCCTGCAGTGGAAGAGAGGTGGAAGGTCTTCGTTTTGTTGACTGAATTATGTAAGAGGGGAAAACATATATAACTGATCAGCAAGATTTTCACAAAGATTTTGTGTAGAGTGGAAACCTGCAACTTCCTGCAAGTGAGCATTAATAAGTGCATTAATGAAGTCAGGGAGCCGTTATGTCCCACATTAGTTTGCAAAGCTGTTAACGCACAAGATCTTTCACGCCAGAAATTCACTGAGGCGAAGCAAGATGACACACGTGGTAACTGATCTTCCCAGAGACACTTTGTCAGTCATCCGCACGTCTGAACATTCCCACCAAACCAGTTCCATTCGCAAAGCCAAACATCGCATAAGCTTTTGCCATTTTCACATCAGCACTCTGTCAGTACATTTGTCCTCAAGGTGATCTCAGGATGATCAAGGAGACAGAAGCCTGGCAGGGGGGGCTGTACCCCAGCCACATTCACCTCTCCGTATGCAAAGAGCAGAGCTTGTCACAATAAGGGCTGCGAGGAAATGACCACGGCGTGCTGGCAGGTAACGGAGCTCTTAAGCACCTCAGCTTGTAATTAAATGCTTCCAAGCTTTTATCAGTAGGTAACAACCTGTACTTAATATATTGAGTAATGTAGAAATATATGAATTTTGTATTTAGCTATATACTGCAACTTATGTAAATGTTTTCTACTTTAATGTGAATGTAATGTGAAGCAAATAAAGTAAACCTTAGGACATGGTGTGGTAAAAGGGAGGACTTCACCTCACGAAGCTACATCACTGGGGATTTCTTGGGGGAAATTCTCATCTCCGCGTTTGCTGGCTCAAGTTGAAGATCATACAAGAAAATTCCTGGATTGCTTGAGCAGCGGCCTGGTGGATGAGGGTGACTGACTGAATTTGCCCACTGCTGGTTGCTCCTAAGTAGGTGATGGATTAAAAGCTGCCCAAACCTTTGACATCAGGTGGGAAACTTTAATTGAAAGGGGGATAAAGGTCCAAGGCCTTAGGTGCTAATGGGGAAGAGGGGCCTTGCTACTAGGATCAATTTGTATTTCACACTTAGTTGCTCCGCAGATATATTTATCTAGCGCTAATGACACAGTAATTTTGATTGAGTTAGGAGGCCTATTGGTGCTACAGAATGCTATTTTAGTAAAGGATTTCAAAGGCTGCACTTTGCACAAACTCACAAATATTATGGCTAAACAAGGATTGTCCTTGCAACCTTCTGATCTTTAATTGCTATGTGAAAGATAAAATAACCTTTTTGAAGGCCATTAAAAAACCTGGTTAGATTGCAGACAATACTCTTGAAATGGAAACTAAAGTCGCATAAATCCTTCCTCACAGCTGCTGCTCTACACCATTATCACACAGCTGGTCTTTGGCAATGTGACAAAGCTCACTATGTTTGGTGCCTCCCAGTAGGCAGTCAGCCGCTGTCCCAGAGACTTCACCTTCTGACCGGAGGAGTTCAGCACATACCACGCTGATGAAACCCTATCAGGAGGAAATAGCAAGTGCATTAAATTTTATTATTATCAGTGAGAAACAGACAGTATAGGTCGGTCCCAGCTGTTATAATTAGGCTGGCGATCATCGTGTCATAACGGCTTTCTTAACATCTACGGAACTGTAGAAAAAACATTTAAGTAAACATTGCAACCTGACTTTGACGCAGAGCTTTGCGGCAGGTGTGCTGATGTTTCACATTCCGAGTAAAATTTGATTTGGTTTATATAAATCATACTATTCAAAAAGGGAAACCAGGGAAGCCCCCGCTTACCATTTCAATATAACAATATCACACACTTAGAATACATTGCCTATTGCCTTCTGGGGACTATCCTCGAGGGCTTAATGCTGGTTCAGTGCTGCCATCTTCTGGATTGCACTGAAGTTTTGTTTGTTTATTTTTTAAAACTAATTTTAACAAATTGCGTGTGACGCATTATTACTACACTTTAACATATTATTAAGTATTACACCGCCATACTAGGTAAGACCTTATTAATACAATCTCTTTTCCTGCATGGTCGTAAATCACGGGGGAGACGGAGGGGACATGCGAGTCTCCCCCATCCGAGGGCAAAAAAATATATAAAACACAATCACACTCTCTATTGTGAAAAAATATATTTATATATACCTAAAATAATTGTGTACGTAGAAAAACAAACAAACGCAAAAAATGCATTTACAAACAGTTGAGTTCCCTCTCCCCTTCCTCACAGTGGATTGGCCCACTGCCTGCTTTTCCGGGTCATCTCACCTACTCTACACACACGAGTCAGTTGTCTGGCTGCGGTTCAATTGATGTTAAACTCCACTAAGTAGGGTATTTTGTTCACTTTAAATAAAGCGATTCTCTTTAATGTAGTTGATGCAGACTCATTCTTAAATTAGTTGCGGCAAAAATGCTGATTACCGATGTAATTTTCCATGAATCTGCTATATTAGCGATTAAAATATTGCTTATCTAGTTAACGTTAGCTTGTTTACAATAGTTTGTTGCATAGCTTTCCCATACATTGTTTTATTTGTGACGACTTGGCATAATGTTAGCTTAACATTAACAGCCACAATTAGCATATTGTTTACCTGTGCATTTACTAAATGAGCACTGTGCTATGTCCGAACTGACCCCACTGTATTTTTTGTATATTCTATTTTTATTCTGTTCTTAAGTGTCTTCATAATTTAAAATAAAATTTTAAACCTTTCTTAATTCCTTGTCTTTTATTGTTGTGATTATTTTTCATGATTGTTTTTTAAAGCACTTTGGACCAAAATGACCATTAGGCTATGCATGAAATGTGCTACAGTATAAATGAACGTGCCTTGCCTTGCAGTGTCATAGACTAGATAAAATGAAAGAGAAAAGGAAAATGGGCATAAGATGATTTTTCAGTGCACCTCGACGCCAAGTAGGTACAAAAAGGTCACATACTGTATTAAGGCAATTTGGCTTTTAGAATGGGTGCTTATGAAAATACTAATGTCACAATATCAATCGCAGGCAAAGGAGACAGTTATTATTAAGGGACAGGTAGAACAGGGTCAATCAGGCACATTACTTTTGCTTTGTGTTTTTAATCAGTGACATTTATCGCTAAACCGGCTAGTTTCGGTTTGAGTGGTATTTAACAGTGATGATAACCTGGTCTGGGGGTCAAAGTGAGGCGAATGGATTCGCTGGAATGGGGGGGCAGGGGGTTCACTGCGCCTTCATCACCGCGTCCTGATGACACCCACACGGTCCTGGTGGCACCAACACGATCCTGATCGCAGCGCTCCTCCGGTCCAGCCGGCGACCAGGACAGGACCGGCGTCTTCCGGCGCAAAGTGTCGTTTTGTCTTTTTCACGTCTAGATGTCGGAGAAAGTAAAAGTTTCACTGTGGTATTTTTCTCATAACATACGTTTCATTTTTCTGCTTCGTTGATGCTCCTTCTGAACACCGTTGTTTATTGTGCAGCTCAAACTACTGCAGCTGTTGTGGCGTAATAATAATTTAATGTAAGTAATTTTAATACAGAAACCTGCAAATAACTTTATACAACGTCGGAAACTCGTGCTTAGTGCCTTTTAGCACAAATTACTGACCAAGCGACATACGGAGCTGTCAGGCTTTTATCCCGACACAGTGATATAATGTGCAGGATTTGTGGTCGCCGACATGATGTACAGTGTATCGCATTGCAGGGAAGCTCCTCACAATGTCTGCGTTTTCCTTGGTCTGCTTCGTTTTTTTATCATTGAAAACTCCCACGAATGGGACCCTAAGAGGCTTTGTCAATGAGGCTGGCGTGTAATTAATCCTTCTGTCATCTCCTCCTTTTACTGAGGCGGGACAATGACAGCAGACCAGACAAAGTGCGCTTCCCTGCGGCTTTTTTCGCTGCCGGTGAGGTATCGCCCAGCTTAGTCCCTCGTCTCCATCCTTGAAAGTACCTCTCGCGGTTTGGGTGTGGTCGTGAAGAGTTTCAGAATATGCCCTCCGGGGGAGGCGAAGGGCTCTGAGATCCGGAACCCGCGAGGCTGCCGCAGACACCCCCGAATCCTCCTCTCAGGCCATCCCGAAATGGTTTGCTGTGGGAGAGTGCCTTCGGTTAAGGGTTTTATCACACAGAAGCTTTTAAGGAGCGAGGCTGCCTACGTGACTTGACATTTTCTGCCTTTTTGTGATTTCAAGGGAAGCTGAGTGACAGAAGCCCACTGAAGTTTCCGCTGACCTCTGAGCTGTAGCCCTGCCCACTGAACGGCATTTACTTTCCCTTTAAATATTGTGTTTTATGTAAAATGAGTACAGCAGTGATGATGCATGTACTTTTAAATATGCTCAAGAACCCCCTGAGTAGTGATTACACATCAGCACAGTTGGAGGGGTGGTTATTATGGAGATTTGCTTATAAAACAGTTTTATTTCCAGCCATTTATTAGTTGTAGTGAAATCTTACTTCACGTGGTAGTTGCAGGTATAAAAACAGTACGGGCATTGAGCTGCATGTTTCATACATACATGTGTCCATAACGTTTACCCGCTTTGTTGGTTTTGCTCCAGTGTCTTAGTATTTGTGACCGACAGGGTGAAGTGCGCCCCCCCTTCCCCTGTGGTGGTACGAAGGTATAGCTGCTTGTTACCTTCCTTTACACTTCATTTTGAATCCCATCCCTGTTCTCACCGACGGCACTCCTCGTCCGCTCACCCTGCTGTAATCAGGCCTCCGCCTTCATCTCTCTTCTACACTGATGGCCACCCAGGTGTCCTAACATCGGTTGGCTTCCTGAAGTCACCGCAGGAGTATAGTCTCTCCATATAAATCCAATCCAGCCTCTTGGGCGGTGGGGGGGTTTGCTCTTGCACATTCAGCAGTAAAAAGGCACTAATGTGTTGAATTCCTGAAGAGTGTCTAGCAGTTAAGACTTCTGCAGATAATCTGATGTTTAAATCTGCTTTTGTTTGGCCTTCAGCTCCAGGAGATCGACTCCTTTTGGTTGGACCTCCAGTGATGCTCAGCCTGTTGGAGCGATATCAATCAGTCTTCCATTAAAAATCCTGCTGACCTTGTTGATGTGAGCATCCAGAAGACGACTCGACGCCCGCTAATGCTGATTAGCTTATCCTGTTTGTCCTCCGCTTCTCCACCATGTTCTCGGCTCCTGAACACTGTTTCCCTGCGATTCGTACTTGGCCTGACCTGGAGAAACCACATAAGAACATAAGAACTATACAAACGAGAGGAGGCCATTCGGCCCATCAAGCTCGCTTGGGAAGAACTTAATAA
>JABFEB020000020.1:15558244-15572143 GCA_019775895.2 Stomatorhinus ivindoensis | reverse complement strand
TTCTCTCCCCCCCCCCCCCCCCCCAAATAGATGTGCATGTGTTTCTAAGGCTTTTCATTTTAAGCCTGGAATGAGTTGTTCAATTTGCATACTGGCTGCAAGATCACAAAATTGTGTAGAAGAAACTCGCGAGGCAAAATTCAAAGGTGTTCCCTGCGAGCTCCAGGAGTCTGACGCTCAATGAGGTCGCATTTTCACTAAGAAACGGGGCTTTAATTTTAATGGGCTGATTTGAGCACGGAAAAACAGTTTTCAGCACCGTGCAAATGGGACACCATTAAAAGTCTAAACAAAAGTTGATTCGTGCCCTTTGGGAGATACTCTGCACAGCCTGGACCGGAGCAGAAGCGCTTCTTGTTGGATCTTGCCGACAACTATGGATCCCTAATGCGCAGGTAACGTGCGTCTTCTGTCTAATGTAGTGCAGGGGTGTCAGTGCAGGATCTAAGTCAACTGTGGATTTAAGTCACACAAGTCCTGCTGATCTGAGACAACCGTGTTAAACTATTAAAGTATTAAACTATTCCAGTAATACAGGACTTTAGACCATCTGCCAAACCTCCACAATTACCAATTATAAATAGTTAAGGTTCATCACATGATTTGCATACATTTTCATAAAATAGCTGATTACTTTTATTTGCCTGTATTGATACTAGCAAAGGCCCTCGGGGAAATTTGACATGAACTTTTTTTTCCGATTTAGCTTTTTGACTTTTAGTTTGAGCTGTTTTTTTAGGTAGTTTTAGTTAGTTTTTAGTTTAGTTGCTTTTGTACTTGGCTTTCAATGTTGGCACATAGGCCACTCACATCCGCAGCTGACTCAGATCCTGTGGTGACACAGGGGACCGGTGCTGTGATCCTCCACTTCTCTGCAGTTGGACAATAATAAGCTGTAATATGCTGCAACAGCAGGCTGTCCAGAGGTAGACTCTGAGGAGGAGACAATGTGAGGGAGAAGGGGGGTCTTTCAAGGAGCAGAGAGATGTGGGCAGTGGGAGAAAAATAGTAGGGTCTGAGTTTTAGTCCCGTAAGTGTGTGAGCGCATACTTGCACAAGACATGGCATGGAACTAGCTTTGTCGGCTGGTGTGATTAGCGCTGTGGCATTGTTACCCTTTGCATTCCTGGCGAACAGAAATGTTCAGGTGGAAACCAAGCCCGATCATGTGACCCCCAGCCAATGAGGGAGCCGTCTCCTGGTCCTCTGCCACCCACACCCACGCTTGCCCTGCGGGCGTTATCTTAACAGCGTGCCCCCTCACTGGGTGCTGTGCGCTTTCATTCACATGCCTCCGGGTGTTTGGACGCACTCCACCCCACTGAGTGAGCTGATTGCATCCGCCCTGCTTCCAGTCAGAGCTGGAGAGGCAGGTGGAACGTGAAATGAGTCTGACCGTGATCACCGTTCTCACCCATATTCACTGTTTACTGGTACATAGTGCGCCCGCGGCTCTGTTCATCCTTATTTTGGTCACACTCACAAACAGTTAACCGTTTTGCTGAAAGACAGTCTGCCTCTGGACCCTCGGAGTACCTAACAAGGGTTTATATGTTTATGAGTATTAAGGTTTAGATCAATTAACCTTTAGTTTTGCCTTTCTATACATTTCTTAATTAAGAAGAGGAATTCTCTGGGCTTTGGGGAGGCCCAGCACAATAAAGATTATTTCTGTCTCTGTATGCAGGCCAGTATGTCCTAGACGCAGACCCAGTGCTTAGCATATGGGACACAAGATGTGCTCCCTACCCCCCAAGAAAAAAACGAACTAGAAAATTTGTGACATTCTGACACATTTGCGCTGATGGGCTATAGATGTTGGTATTTTCTCAATCTGAGTCGCAAACTGACGTTAATGCCTCTTTAAGCCTGTTACTCCCTGTACGGTTTGATTAAGCTAATAGAGGATGGCTGACAAACCGCTTTTTTCTTTGACATATATTGCTACTTCAGTAATAAGCTCCATTAATTTGTAATCACTGTTTCACCCTAATAGTATTCTCGATATAGTCTGCAATCAAATCAAAGGTCAGCCGGTCTATTCTCCTTTCCTGGTTGTCCTATCTTTTTAAACCACAAATTAAGACCGAGGTTCGGAAATTCGCGTGTTTATAAAGACTTTTCTAAAACCTCGGACGTTGCAGTTGCAAGATCACCGAGTCGGTTTTAAAATTAAATGAACACTAATGTGGCTTTAAAATATAACGAAGGGTTTGCGATGTTCCGGTAATTAACATGAAAACCGGGATCGTTATGATGTTACGTGGATTTTAGAATCGACTATAAAAAAGAAATTAACTGCGCTAGCATTTGCAAATACGATACATTACTGTAAAAGGATACCGAAACCGGTCTTAGCAAATCGGAAACTACTAAGTTTATCCGAGTACATCTGTCCATATGTCTGTTCTGACAAAACAGTATCTGCTTGTCTGTGGAAAAAAAAATAACCGTCGAGTGAACGAAGTCCGTACATCGTTATCTGATGCTTTCGCATTGCATATAAATGCGTGCATATCGTATGCCTTATTGCAATGTCTCAGACATGACTCAGACGTGTCAGTCCGATCGATGTACGAGGAGAAACGTATAATTAGTTGGGTGACTAACCCTCAGCAAAGGCAAAGGTTTGCAGCAGGCGCGCGGGTGTCCGGCTCGCTCGTGCGAGCTCTGCTCTTCACGTGCGAGAAAAAGACGCGCACCACACAATATACATATATGTTAATTATTATAACTAACATGCCACCGTGATTAATTTGTTTAGGTTGTGCATTTGTTCTTCTCTCCCCTGCCCTTGTATTAAGTGAGTGCTTTCAGAATAAAACAAGATACTTTCTGATAAAATGGGTTCTTCACTCTAATGTACAAATAACTGAGTATTCTGGCATGATTGGGTGGTCTGAAAAATACTCTTTATGCGATAAGGCTTAATGTAATAACTAGTTTTTTATATGAATATATAAAATGTGTGGATAACATCCTCAGTAGTTTACTTAGGTGAAAACAGTATAGCACTTTGATTAGTCAGCAAAATGCACACTATGTTATAGTGGTCCCGATAAATGAAGGCAGCTTAACTTCCCCTGCAGTTGGTCTGAAGGTTTAATTACGTCATTCTCAGTGGAGACAAAGCCGCCTGCCTCCATCCAGAAGCGGAGTCAGAACAGATCGCGGACAGTGCTCCGTTTTCCGTGTGGATGTTAAAGGCGAGAGGAGGAAAACACCTGAAAATAACAGTCCGGAGACAAACTGGATATAAAATATGTGTTTAAATTCTGCCATGTTCTGCGATTTACCAGCTATGTTCAGCTTTGGACTAGTGGGCTCGTTAACTTTGCTTTGGCGGTTTGTTAGTTTGCCACAGACAGGAGTTTATTAATAATAACATGGATGACTGCGAATTGGACCGTACTCGAGGTATGTTACTCGATGTGAACATGTTTTGCAAAACGCAAAGCATGATTACTCGGTTTTCTTAATAAAACATTTTGTACAAGTGCTTATTAGTGCAAAAACTCGCGCAGGTATTCATCTACTGAATTCTCTTACTGCAAATGAGCTTTAGTTTTTTCAGTTCTCCGAATGCTTTCTTCGCTTTCTGCTTCATTCTTTTATACATATTTAAATCTTTTGAAATTATTGTTCTGTATATTTACTGAATTTAAAAACCAACTGGAAAACTATTTATCTCATCTCACATTTAGGAACAGGAAAGTAAGATGTTGTTCTTGTGGTTGGCCCTAATTGTAAAAATGAGACTATAATATTATAATAATGCGTGTATGAAGCAAATGTGCAGCTAGCAATTTCCCACTAATATTTCCTGCAGGGTAACAGCTGTCTGATAGAATAAGTCTTCTGAGAGATCAGATTAGCTATGGACTCCATGCCGGAGTATTCCCATGTCCTGGGAAGGATCCTGGAGGAGCTAGATGCTAAGCACAATGCCATGTCCTACCAGGACCTCTGCAAGTCACTTTGTGCCAGGTTCGATCTGGTCCACCTAGTGAAGCTGCGGAGTCTCCTCTTTTACACTGCCTGCATGGACCCCTGCTTTCCTGCCACCTTGTTCCGGGACAAGATGCGAAACACCTCAGAAGACCAGCAGTCCAGGAAGCTGATGGCGGCAGCGGACATCGTGACCATGTTCAACTTGATCCAGATGAACAGCGGTACTGCAAAAGACAGACTGCCCATAGCCCAACGGCCCAAGTTTCAAAAGAACCAGTCGTTTGAGTCATGTCGGTCAGATTCTGACATGTACAGGCAGTCTGACTATAGCAGGGCCTATGACGTGTCATACAAGCCGACTTCGCGGGTTTCGCCGTGTTCAAAATCGGATTTTGGTGACTGCCAGCCGTTCGTGCCGTCCTCCAACCCTGGCCATCTCCTGGGGGTCAGCAGGGATTTTAAATGCAGAGCAGCCTCACTGGAGAAGCTTCAGCATCTCCCACAGTATCCCCGCAGCAGCTCGCCGTCCTGCGATATGCAAAGCACCTACTTTCCAATGGAGATAGACAGCGAATCCACCACCGATCAGGAGTCTTTGCAGCTAAAGCCCGGGTTAAAAAACAGGTTTGCCTCGACAGCCGGACCGTTCTCTGTGCACACCTGTGTGGAGAAGAGAAACATTTTCAAGGAGGACTTCCACAATTTTGTGGCCTTCTCTCCCCATGTGATCACCGTGGAATCCAAGTCCAGGGATGACTTGAGTGGGATGTTCCAGCGTAAGGACTCTCAGAAACATGCCTTCTTCAACCACAGCTTTGAGCTGCCTTATAGTAACCCTTATTTTGATTCAGTAAGTCCCCCTTTCCAAGAAAAAAAACGGTCGAAGCACGAAAGTCTGGATGACCTGCAGGCTTCCACCTATTTTGGGCCAACGACCATCACAGAGAGTGTAAGCAGCAGGAGGACACTGCGGAGACATAGCAGGCCTTCCCCCTGGCCTGTGAAGAGTCTGAGCCTGAATACGGATGAGGGACCAGATTTTGAAGACACTTTTCTAAATTCCAAGCGGTCTAAAGAATGCCATCTCCATGACATGGGCAGTGTGGAGAGTGACCAGAATTACCAAGAGGTCAAAGGGGATTTGCAAGGTTCCCCATCAGGATTTAGTGTTAAGTCTAATGAATTGAAGTCACAGGACATGGGACCTGTGGATAATGGAGTGATTGTAGATCACAGAGAAGGTGTGAAGAGATTTAAAGACAAAAGCATGAACTGTCCCTCAATCCAGGTAGGTGGGATAGACATTCCCCTGAGTGTGAGCACACAGACTGATCAGTCTGAACAGAGGAAGGTTAAAGACCTCCCTGCTTTCAGCAAATATGGGGAAAGACATTCATATAAGCTCTCTGAAGAGGACTCTGAGATAGTCAGTGATGACATCAGTGACATCTTCCGCTTTCTGGATGACATGAGCATGTCTGACTCTCTGGGAATCCTTCAGGCATCACAGTACAATAGCATTGGATCCCTCACATGTGCCCCGAAGTCAGATGAAGACAGTTCTCCAGAGACTAATGCTGCAAAGCTCAGCAAAGCAGGTCTCAAACTTGACCGTCTCTTCCAGTCACTGGAGAACACAGACGGAGAGTTGAAGGCCAGCGTTTGTAAGCTGGTGCTCCGAATCGGAGAGATCGAGAAGAAGCTTGAGTCTCTGTCTGGGGTACGTGGGGAGATCTCTCAGGTTCTATCCAAACTGAATAAGCTAGATGAAAAGATACAGGAACCAGAGATGGGTGTCAGGCCAAGTGAGTCAAACACAGGCAATGAGACTCACCCAGAGAGCAGCTCTTCTCCTGGCATTCCTCGGTGCCAGCCCCCTGGAAACACCAGTGGAATTGGTGGTCCAGACTGGTGCTGCTCGGACGCCAGTGGTAGCAATACTGACAGTCTGCGAGTCAAAGCCCTAAAAAAGACTGTTTGCACCAGGAGGTCATCGAGATCCTTGGCTGAAGAAAATGGAGTCACCGAGACGAAGATTTGTAGCATGTCCAACTCCCCTAGGAATTGGCGGTCCTCTTGTGCCAGTCACGTTGGAGAAGATGGAAAGGAGAAGGATCGTGGTACCAAGGACCGCCACCGAAAATCCAAAGAGGTAACTGACTGGGTTCAATTTGCTAAAATAATCTGTTGTTATATTAGTAGGGACACAGAGTAAGTGTAAGCTGTGCAGTATAGTTCCTCTACATCGGTGGTTCTCAACCCTTTTTGCACCGCAACCCAATTTTTACCGTAATTGGTTTAGATGCGATTATATCAAGTATAGGTTTAAATTAACACTACGATCAAGCACGCAGTGCACTCTGCAGTATACGCCAATCAATGCCTAACACACAAATCTGATTGGATGTGCCAGTGAATTTTGAATTAAGCATCTGTAGTTTGGCTCCTTGGATTGGTTAAATGTTCACTAGTTTTACGCTAAGCATTTGCAGACCCAAGACCTGTTTATATGGGTTAATTCTAGGGTTGGGGCTGGGGAATCTGATCGTGGATCAGCATAGGAGCTTTAAAATGTTTACATTTCCAACTCTGCCTCGCAACCTTTTCAGAACTGGCTGACCATGGGGTTGAGAACCACTGCATTAAAGTACTGTTAAGAGTTTGACCATCAATTATTGGTTTATGTCTACTTCTATTTAACCGTGATCAGGTGTAAACTATGATTAGGTGTGAACTTCACGTGAGGAGAACCCCTGTTTCCGCACAGCAAGTCCAAATGGGCAGGCAAGAGCCAAAGCTATTTTTGGGTTTGCGCTGTTTGGTTCCAAACCCAGAACGTGAGGAGCCATGACCCAGCTTGGATGATCCATCATGTTTCCTGCTCCTCCTCAAGCATGGATGAATCCACTTCCACAGCTGTGCAGGGAAGCGACCGGCTTGGCAACAGGATTTCACACTATTTCTGGAATTACAGATGTCAGTGGCAGAAAGATTTCCAAGCCACATGCTCCAGCTTACTGAGTAACGAGGCGATTTTTCAGAAGGGCACACAGAGATTAATATCCTTGAAATAGATGTACAAATAAGGGGAAGGAATGTGGGTGAATGAACTTCACTGGAAAGCAGAAGTTATGTAAGACTGATTAATTACACGTCAAGTTTGTCACAAAATGAAATTGTTGGCTTTTGCAAAAGGTACAGAAAGGATGTAAAAGAAGAAGGTCTGCCTAGTGCTGCTAATTTTGCCCTTTAGGTTGCCATCTCCTGGGGTACTGACACACTTCCCTGACATTAAACGTGTTGAAATGTCATTTACCCTCAGCAGGGGTTACCCTGATGGGTCCTCTCCATTGACCTCTCCCGGAGCTGCCAGATGGAGTTGGTATAGACTAAGCTTCTGCAGGACGACCTTTAGCTCCATAGGTGTCTCCATGGACGCCCGAGGCCACAGTAATTCATTTAATTCATTATTTATTTGCTCAGCAAACACTTTTGTCCAAATAAGCTAGTGTAGTTAGCCTTTTCTCGTTGTTAAATATTTTGCAGTCGATTGAACCGAAAAGGTGAAGTTTTCACTGAGTCTGTCATTTTGTCATTGTCATTGTGTTGAGAAGAATCAGAGAGGGAATTCTTTGGGAACAAGGCGTAGGGCCAGGGCTCCTGGTCCCATAGGAGATCTACTGTGTACTATGTGACTGTGACTCTTTATGTGCAACTGGTTGGTCGAAACAAAATCTTGGTCTGGATTCTTACTCTATGAACCTGAAATGTCCACCTTTGCTGAAATGTTTAATGGATAGGAATGACACCTCTCATAACAGAAATTGGACAATAGCAGAAGATCATCTCCTATAATTATGAGCCTGAGTCTTCTTATTTGCAAATCTGCCGGATAAGGGAGTAAATTATGGGGGTGGTGGTGGAGGATGTAACCCTCCCTCAACAATCAAAACCAGCCATTACAACCTCTGGACCCCCTTAAATGGGTGGAGACCTCAGCCCCCCCAATGCTCAACCCAAAATTATGCGCTTGTGCATGATCCATTGCCATTCATACAAGAATAAACAGCAATCTGTGAAGGGAAGAAGTTGGGGTGGAGAGGATAGAAGACTGACATGTCTCAGGGTTATAATAAAAGTCCCATCTCTTATAGCAAATGTATTATTATGGTAGACTTGTGGTATAGAGGACATGTCACAGAATACCTATTATACCCCCATCACCTCTGCATGACCTCAGTTCATCTCAGGCCTACATTAGCTTCTAGTGTGCTGGGGTTGTATGTGGCTCTGTGGGCTTCAACACTGTGCCTGTCATCAGAAGGTTACCGGTTCCAATCCTGCAGCTGGCTGAGTGGTTTTACCGTTGGGCCCTTGAGTGTGGCTCTTGACCCCAGCTACTCCCGGACTGTCTGGCCCTGCTTTCTCAACTCTGTGTCTCATTGGTTTAAACATCTGCTAAATAAATGAATATGTCCTGCTCTAAGAATGTGGTAATGAACTCCTCTTGTTGCTTTCTGAAGCCCGATGCCCTTGGACTTACCTCAGGATGGTCCATTTGACACCTGCCTCACAGAGAGCAAGAGAGACAGTCTCTTGTTCTAACATTGGTTTTCTAGGGCCCCTTGATAGTGTTGACGTTGACAGTGTATATTTAATGCAAACCTTTTTTCCCAGGTGCCTGTTTCTGGAAGTAAGATTTGTTTCACGGAGTCGGAAAACTTGACAGATTTAATGTAATCTGGGGATGTTCCACGAAGCATTTCTCAGTTGGCTGGATTAACTTAAGCTAGAAATCATGATCATGAGTTTAGGAAAGTAGCATTCCTATTGGACAGTTGTGACTTCTTGCTAAATAAATAACTATATAAATTCCCAGCTAACTGAGAAATCCGGCTTGGTGAAACACCCCCCTGGGCTAAATGTAAGCGAACAAAGGTAAAGTCCATTTAGCCCAGACTAACTCAAATCCAACAAGTTTTCTGGCTAAGCAAGAAGTTCTGCTTCGTGAAACAGAGCTCTAGTCGCAACAAATCATAGCATAGCCTAGATGTTTATCAATAACTCTGGGCAAATGCCCCTGAGATGTCTTAGTTAAACAGAAAAGTGATTCAAAAGAAAACAGAGAATAATTTATCCATTTGACACACTCTGAATTGTTGTATACTGGGATATATGTTTGTGTGAAACCGAGGGACATTTGGGAAACCAGGGCTGAAATTAAGTGCATTAGAAATGATCATGCAGCTGAGTGGATGTGCAAGACATAGAATGGGATGTGACTACAGATGGAATATGTTTTATTTTTTGTGTTTTGTGACTCAGAGAAGAATTATGAAGCCACTTTGTAACTACAGATCAATGACGTTTTCCTGGGGAGTGGGAAGAAATGGTTGTAGTATGTGGGATCTCATCTCAGGAATGTTGTTCATGAAAAATTATGGTTGATTAGACTTTATGGCACAATAAATGGAGAGCCGACTGTTGCTTGGCTATTTAGCATGTCCCTTGACCACTGACCTTCACCCATAGGCGGAGCGGCAGTGCGAAGCCCACCGGCCGTCCAAGCAGGCGAAGGAGCCATACCTGGTGGAGCAGGTGTTCACTCCTCACCGCTTCCCGCCAGCGACCAAGTTTCCCATGAGAAGCAGCCCTGTTTATGCGGGCATGCGGCTAGTCGACCGGCCCGAGGGCAAGAGGACGCAGCCGCCTTCCTGGCCGCTGGAGGAGTACAAGCAGAGCTCTGTGGAAAAGGCCAAGCTCAGCACGTTGGAACTGCAGGCAAGTGCAGCCCGGAGCCCATCGTCCATCTGCCCCGGCTGCCAGTCGATCACGACAGTCTGCGGGGGGGGGGGGGGTGTGTTCTCCTAAAGCACCAAGCTGACTCTGTAGCGCAATTCAGTACATCTCAGTTACACACGTGATCAGGCACATGTGCGCTAACAGACCCTCTTCCACAGCCTAAGGTCATTTATTTTATTGATCAAGGTCAATTAAAAAAAGAACTGTAGTTTTCATTGAAGAAAAAGACCTACTTTGTAGCCTGAGCTGACTGTGTAGGCACACTCACAGAAACATGTCTGGCTACATAGAAGTTCCCTGAAATCTCTTTGATTGTCTTTGCTGTGATAATGGAGTTCTGTGAGTCTCAGTGAAGTGACCCAGAACGTATCTGTACCTCTGTTTTCACAGCCGCTCGCCTCTGTTAGTCTGTGTCCGGCATGCTCTTGGTTCACTAGATGTGCAAGGTTCTGTTTTACATTATAACATCCCTACCCTTTTCCATATGACACACAGAGTTCGCCCCGTGATGATTAGCTCAGACCATTTGTTTGCTCCCACAGCTGACATCCACAGGCTGTGCCGAATCGCAGTCTGCCAGGCTCAAGCTTGGAAGGGTAACGGTTAAATTTCCACCCTCCTTGAAGTTTTTCCCGATGCAATCGCAGCGCCTTTGCTGCAGGCTCGGCACACACAGCTGGGGGTGCTAGACTGCAAATCGAATGTGACAAGATCAAGGGCTGGAAGATTATCGCACAGAGACGTTCGGCTCTGGCATTATGATAACACGACTCCAAGCACGGGCTCGAAGGGTCCCTGATGACTCTATAGCGCCAGTGATTTTTCAGCCTTGTTATACACCTGAATGGATCTTTGTTTATATGAATGCTAGTGTTTGAGCTGTATTGTGAGAGACTCGCTGCTGATGAGAGATTATCAGCATCTGCCTGGGTATTAACTCTCATGGTCACCATTGCATTTATGGCTCAGTCCTGTTGGACCCCACGGAAACAGGCATGAGAGACCGTGCAGGTCACAGCAGAAAAGTAATTATGTCATAGTACAGCCCCCTACGCAGCCCGAACTGACAAGCTGTACTGCTCCATGCAGTTGCTGTCATGAAGGTGACTTTGGGGTCACACTGTAAAATTTTAACAGCTTCAGCAGCGTAAAGGTCATGGGTGACAGCGAAGTCACAGAAAATTAACATAGATGGTTTTTCAGGCAAAACGACGATTCATCCCCAGATTTGGTTTATTAATGGTTGCAGCTGGTTAAATTAACCGTTTTTAAACCTGACTTGTGAGCACTGGAGCACTGCAACACTGGAACGCCTCCCTGCCCCTGGCTATGCTTGCATAGTGCATTAATCTATACACATTTCCACTGGCATCCAGTTCAGATTGCTTCATTGGAATACATTACATCTCGGCATATTGCTAATGGTTTCAAAGTTGATGGTTCAATAACTGCAAACATCATTTGGCTGCAGCTACCAAGGAAAGAATCCAGCAGAAAAAAATGAATGTCTCCATTATAAAAATAGCCCTCCCCCCTCTGTATCACCCTCACTTGTCACATTTTTAGAAAAAAAACTGACAGATGTGTTGGCAGGTCAAATGTTTTTCTTAGACTGTCAGAATGACAGCCTTTTTCAGGACAGTGGTGTTGCAGGCAGTGGCCCAGTAGAGGGCGCCATCTCCCAGAAATGTCTCACTTAGCCACGCCCACCGTCTTTCCCGTCTCTTGCAGACACAGGAGTCCTTGAATCCCAACCACCTGGAGTACTGGATGGAGGACATTTACTCACCAGGCTACGATTCGCTGCTGAAGCGCAAGGAGGCAGAGTTCCGGAGAGCCAAGGCCTGCAAGATAGGCGTGCTGATTGCAGCGGCCGCCTGCACTGTGATCCTGGTCATCGTGGTGCCCATGTGCACCATGAAGTCATGAGTTGTTCCAAGAGCCAGCCACCACCCCCCCCCCCCCATATGTAATTCCTCATCATTCGCTGGCAATGCCCAGAGTAATGTGCATGTGTACTTATTGTGAGGCTTGAAAGGAGTGTAACATTTTATTTATCAGTGTGTTTATTTGTACTGATCCTCAGGAGCTCCCAAGGTGTTCGATAGCTGTACTGTTAGCGCACTCCACAGCTCCTCAGAGGATACAGCACAAATTGTCATTCTGCTATGGATTGTTGAGGTGCGTCGTATTGTGTGAAAACTGTGCAAGGTTTGTTTTCTAAGCATTCTGTGATCTTTTTGAGATACTCGACTGATCATTTGTACTTATGTATTTTACTGAGAACCTTTTTTAATGGACTGAAGGAACGCGAGCAGGCGTGTAACGAGGAACGCGGAACACGAGCAGGCGTGGTTCGGCTTTCGCTTTTCTGTTGGGCTTGTCATGATGTCTTGATTAGGCTTGTGGTCTGTGTTTTCCTAATAGGCATGGCTACGGTCATGGCAAACAGCACAAAGGCTAAAACCCCATAGACGCCCTCACAGGCCTTGGCAATAGTGAATGTATGTAATGTAGGAGCCCTGTTCAGTGGGCAGTGGGCGACAGTGAACTCTGCTCTGCTCCTTATTTTAGCTTCCTTGAAAATCCCCAACTGGTACAGGTTCATTACTCAGCCGCATTGCACACCATACGTCCTTCTCATTGGGCAACGCCCTGACCAGAATGTCTGTGAGCTGAGGCAGAGCGCCCCCTATTGGGTGAGGCTGGAGGCCACACTGGGCAAACTGGACACAATGGCTCCCTTATCCATGCGATCTCTGCCATTAGCTGGTGCAGCTCACAGCAGAGTGAATGCAGGTTTGGTTCAGCTGGCCTTATTGAGTGCTCAACCCCTGTTGGGTTCAGGGTAGCTCCAGCCAACCGCAACACGACGTGTGTCCGCTGGCTCAAGAGTGCCTGCCCGCGGGCTGCCAGAGCTGTCCCAGACACACTGATGCTCATTTACTGAGCCAAAATGGCCGACCATGGACGCCGGTGTTTTTTCATAGTGATTCTCCAGTGGGCTGACAGGAAATGGGCAGCTTAACACCGATCAGAGTAAAAACACAGGAATCAAATGGGTGGAAGAGGATTTAGCATGTCAATCTGTTAATAGAAAACACACAATGCACAGACTACGAATCTGAGTCTATGTCACACATTGCAAGGTATAACTCAACCCAGTGCCCTTACTATGATGATTAATATACAATAATTATATGTGCGTTAAATATCTTAGGTGACATGCAGTTTGAAGATGCGAATCTTCAGCCTTTGGTGGATGCTTTGAGGGTTCGCTTGAAGTGACATTAGGAGAACCTTTAAAGTTGTACTCCAAAAATGTGCAGGGACCGGACAGCTCCAGCACCTCTGCCACCAGTATGGGTCCTGGAGCTGTGACTTAACGTAGCATTCTCAGCTTGTCACCTAAACGGCTGTAAGTGGAACAGTACAATAAAAGTTCTGACTGTTGTTGCTGAGCGCGTTTTCTGCTACCTGGCCTCACAAACCTGCCAGCGCTCAGCTCTTCCTGATGAGTGGCACTTTCAGTACAGGTTCTGCTGGATTTTTAAGGACGCTCATTTGAATATCATTCCCCCAGGAGCCTGTTTGCTGTTTTTGGATTTTCGGTACTTTCTGATAGTAATCAAATTATGTATTTCATTTGTCAGCTTTTGGATGGTTTTTGCTGAGTCAAAATAAAAGTTTTAAAAGCATTATGAAAACCTGGACTTACAATCACAGATGGAAGTATGGATTTGACATCAGACAGAAGTAGCCGATCCAGCGCTGTCCTCTACTTCCTCTAGATTTCTGCTTCTGCTTTGAGACTTAAAGGGACAGTGTGCTGACAGCGTCTGGGCTGTGATAGTGATGCGTCACTTTTAACTGGTGCCGGATGCAGAAGTGGTTACGGCCAAGCAGCAGCTGCACCTCTCCTTTTACTGTACTAGAAAAGGAAAATGATCATGACATCGCTTTATTTAAAATCCAGAAGGTCAGCTCAGATGACGCTGCTTTGCCCGAAAACAGATCCTCGCGAAAGGTGAGGGCTTTCTGCAGGACAGGGTTAGGCAGGTGCTGACTCAGGTCCTCTGGAAGCCCTGTCCGGGCAGGCAGGTCGGACTTGCTTCTGGAACATGCCTCCCACCCCCCACCACCCCT
>JABFEB020000020.1:15529885-15545008 GCA_019775895.2 Stomatorhinus ivindoensis | reverse complement strand
ATCTATCTATCTATCTATCTATCTATCTATCTATCTATCTATCTATCTATCATAACAGTGAGAAGGCAGCTGGCATGTGCATTGTCAGTACCTCATAACTTAGGAAGCTCTATACTTATCCAGTAGCTGTTTCTGTTTAGGTAGAACCACAAGCATCCTCAGTGACATAACACAGCCTGGACACTATTTCTTCGTATTGTTGCCATCAGGTACATGTTTTAGGGCTGTTGGAACACACACTACCAGACATAAGAACAGTGTTTTACCCCAGTGCAGTAACCAGGCTAAACTTGAAACAGTAACACTTTACTTGAATGTAGTAGTGCATGCTTATTTAATGCATTAATAAACCAGTAATTAAGTGTTTCTTAATTACTGATCTCATGTTCATTCATCATGAATAAATCTTGACAGTTCATGTATTTTATGGGGAAACCTATATTAGTTCATGGTTTGTTCTTGAGTAGTAAATGAGTTAAGTAATTTTTGTCCTCTGAAGTGAAGCCTTGCCATTATTAGCTAATTAGTTAACTAAAATAGTGCCTGAATGGAATACGTAACCTGTCATGATTGATTAATGATGAACAACCATGGGATCAGTATGTACACTCTGAACTAACACTTAGTTACTGGTTCGTTAAGCATTAAGTAAGCATGTACTACTACATTATTCATGCCTCCTCAAGTGAACTGTAACCCCCCGGCCACTAAAAGACTCTCACACATAAACCCCACACACTGCTCCGCTACATCACATTTGTACATTTGCACATATTCACCAGTACATTTTGTGCATGTTGTTTACATTTCACCAGTGTTGGTAGTAACGTGTCTGGGTAAATTTGCATTAAAAAGAGAACTGAAGTAACACAAAAGTTACTTTGCCAAGTAATTAATTAATTTTATGTACAGTAATTGGCAAAGTAATTGAAGTACTTTTGAATGTACATAATAACTATAACTAATTAGCATGATGTATGATGACAACAATAAACAACTGAAATGAACTGAAGGCGGATGGTATCAGCCATAAATGCAGGTACTTATCTCGACCCAACCAATGGTATCATCCTGCAGTGGGCCCCTGGGACCCTGTTTGAGTATGTGGTGCAGATCCAAAGAGGGTGATGTCCCAGTCAACTTAAATGCTGTCTATCTAGTTGGTGCTCATCCCCGGAAAAATGCATACTGCAGGGGAATAGGTAGAGATGGATAGGGGGGCTGGGTCTTTACTGACGGGCTGATGGCAAACTATTTATGACTTAAGTCCATAAATACACATTTATATGGGGGGAATAAAAAACACTTTAGGCCTCTGCTTCCACTGTAATGCTGCAGGAATAAGATTGAGTATATGCTGTCAGGATCCATTCAGATCTGTCACGGTGGTGGCTGAGTAAATAATCACATTTTCTGGCTGGTTCTGATGGCCGGGTGCCTGCAGCACGTCCCCGGGGGCCGGAACCAAAGGCCTTCAGTGTCAGCCTTTGACTTTTATGACGGACATAAATATACGACACAAGCTCAGTCTCTTTGATGTCTCAGAGGTTCACCTTGAGTTGCGAGCGGCTCACTGGAGGGATTTTAAAAAGTCACATCTGCGACGGATTTAGTAAGTGGAGCACGCTGGCAGCTCTCTGGCCCAGGTCTCCTGGTACAGGGTGTGTGCAGTGCCCACACCTCTGATCCACCACTGTGGTGGTACAATCCAGCTCAGTCTGCAGAAGATTATCAGCCCCCGGATTGTCATCTGTCCAACATACCCGTGGTTACATACGCCAGTCAACATTTTAGCAATCATCCTGCGGTTTAATCTGTCATTCTACTGCTGTTATCCCACATACTGTCAGTCCTGGATACTTTGAAGCCTGCTGAATGGCTGAAAGTATTACAGAGCGTCAGCCTTAGTACCAATGCCGCTGTTGGGGGAGGAGCCTTCTGAAGCACCACCAATCACAGCAAGTGTATACCTTATCTCCTCCAATCATGTCTCTGTAAAACAGTGGGTCAGGGAACCGTGTCAAGAATGTTATGGGTTCAACTCCTACGGTCAGAAATTATATCAACTTTGGGTCCTCAAATCATGCCCTTGGCCTCAACGGCTTCAGGTGTCCTGCTATTAAGCTTTATCTGCTATTTCTACGAGAACTGCTCCATCCAGGAATGCTCCTTCCTTTTGCACACACAGATGAGAGCAAAACTTGTGGAGAGGGTCTGGCCCTGGTCCCGGGAGACACTCTTTGTACTTGGGGACGGGCACTCTCTGGGGCCACACCCCATTGTGGTCAGAGATGCGTGAAGCATGGTAGCTGTCTTTAACACTGGCAGCTGCATGATCTTGGGGGAGGGGCTTATTTTGTTTCCCTGCTTTCTCCCTTAGCTTGTGACACGCTAACGCCCCCAACAGGACAGCCTTGACCGTGCTGGGTGTGCTGCATACAAATGGGAGTGTGAGTCTACACATCCATTCACTGCTTACAGCTGCAGCCCCTGAAGGCTGTGTTTCATGAACTTCACTCCTACATCTTACATTTATCATCCCTGTGATCTCGCTCTGAAAGCCTTCCTTTTTAAACAGGTCATGGCTGGTACTTATTGTACAATATAATTATGGTTGCAACTTGGATAAAAGCACACATACTTAGCAAGTCCCTTTCTGTGTATTTGAATTTATATGTGGCAATTACTGAGACATTATACTAGAAGTGAATCATTTTTTAATGCTCTTGAATTTGCTAATGGGCTTTTCAGTTCCACCTGGAAAATCTGTAAAGCTCTTTATGTCATTTATGTTGTACGAATGTGAAATATTGAATTTGATTGGTTGTGATTTTATGTGTCCACTGGGAAGTATCATCGTAAACCATGTTGCTACCAGAAGAAAGATGCCTTAGGGTGGACTAGCTGGTTAGAGTGACGTCTTCTTAGACCAATAAAATCCCCAGCAGGACCATATTTGCTGAATGCGTGAGCCGCTCATCGCTGCCCCATAGACTACAGTCTTACAAAGCAAGATTGTGGGAGTTAAATTAAGTATGTAGGTCAGCCTACAATAATTACTCCACATAAAATTGAGTGGCTATTTGGGTGCAGTCCAGGCTTCCGTGTATTTAAAGACTCGGAAACTTCAAAATACAAAATGAAGAACTGGCAGAGAGTCCCAGATTGAGTATAGATCTGCTTCTCCGCGGGTCATTTGTGTTTTCATTACAAAGTCGTCTCGATATAAAACAGCGGTTCCTACAGCTGTGACCAGACGGTCAGTGAATTTATCACGTTTCTCTGACCTGGTTAATAAAGGAGCTGGAGGAGCGCGTCCCCGATGACCGCGGAGTAGCTTACACACAGGCGCTATTTGTTTACAGCTGCAGGCGCGTGGTCAGCTGTTTCTACAGTAACTTTTTAATTAGCTTTTAAAATTACACCTACACAGCCGATCGAATCATGGACTGATATGATTTCTTATACAGGTAATGGCTTGATTTTACGCAAGATAATAGGCGAAAAAATGCAAACCCTGCACATATTGAGGAATTATACTCACTATTTACTGCATAAACTAATTATGTTTTCTTGCCATTTCAGTACTGACCCTCATGTTTTTATGTTATTGCATGGCTTGACCAAGACAACTAAAATAGTAATAGAGCTCCCTCTCCTGGTTATATATGTGCATGGACTCGTTTTCATCCTTATTTACGCCGCATTTGAAAACGAAGGATCTTGGTTGATGTCGTAGACTGGCTGTGCATTTCAGTACTGGATATTTCAGTTGAAACTATAAATCAATCAGCTATTTATCCACACATACACAATCACACACTATGGACAATTTCGAGATACCAATTAGCCTGAACGCACTACAACACCTGCAACATTTGCAAATACAGGAGTAGCGAACATCACGCAGGACCCCTGACAAATATGGAGCTTCCCCGCTAAGCCGCCCCTCAAATAAATCCAGCACACCTTCTAAAATGTTTTCAACCAGGCTGAATTGGACTGTGTAACTTATCAGTTAGATATACAATTATAAAATTGGGACTTTTTCGGAGACTGCTCCCCCTATCGGTCATACGGGAGTGTGTCCACTTCCAAACCTCCTCAATGCCCCACCGTGTGAACAAGACAGTGACCGTCCATCTGTTGTTCTCACCCCTGTGGGATGTGTGATAAGCTAATTAAAAAGTTCTGTTAATTAATGTCTGCTTCCAAATTAAAGTAATGAATTGTTTTGATTTTTCAAAATTCCTAGCATTTTTTCCATTTGTATCAATGTGTGTAGCTTAACTGTGTAGAAAAGATTGAAATAACAGCACGTTGCCTTTACCTGTATTTTAAAATGCTTCACATCTTGAAGGTTTCAAATAAGGCTGCAACCCCCCAATCTCTCCCCCCACCCACTCTCGCCATGACAAACAAAAGCAGTTAGAAGTATGCAATGGATGAAAACAGGATAGTGAACTCCTTCTGTGTTTTTTTTGTGTTACATTGTACATTGTCCAACTTCCAAATGCTTATCATAAACAGTGTAATCCATTCTGGTGTGTTGAGAGTGGTGTAGTGCTTTGTGGAGTAGCACATTTGCCTCACACCTCTACACCTCTCGACTTTGTGTGTGTATGGACTTTGCATGTTCTCCTAGTGTTCCTGCTAGCGCACCATGTGCTTAAATGAATTGTGTTTCTGAATTGTCCCTGTAATGGACTGGTGTTATATTCTAGAATGGTCGCTGCCTCCCACCGCAACACTTTACTGAACAAATTATTAAGGGACATCACTGGATACTGTGTTGGATTTTAACCGTCTAGTTCCATATAGGGAAATCCATCCATCCATCCATCCATCTCCCAACCATTTATCCAGCAGAGGGCTACAGTGAGCCTGTAGCTTATCCTGGGAAGCAGAGGGGAGGGCCACAGAATTTACAGAATCCCTGACCATCACAGACCCATGCACATAGCAGAGTGCTTTTAGATGTCTGGTCACCTAACTGTATACTTTTGGACTGTGAGTAGAGACCAGAGTGCCTGAAAAAGACACACGTAAAACCAGGAGGATGTTAATTTGGATAAAGGTGGGATGGGCGCTCAGGGGCAGGATTAGGGATCCATATTTATGTCCTGAAGGTTTTGGATTTAAATACTGTGACTTGCAGTGTGATTGTATCACTGCTTGTCAAGGCCATTAATTATAATTGCTGACCCTCCTCTGTGATCCTCATTTTTGCTTTGGACAAAAGCTTCTTCTAAATAAATAAATGTAATAAATAAAAATGTAATTTATTGTGACATAGTTACTGATGCTTTCTTTCACAAGTTTGTTACTGTGGTGAGTCAAATTCATAAATGAACAAGGCATAAGGTAAATATTTTTTTAAAACTATACTCATATTTTAAAACAATATATTAACGCTATCAGATTATGTTTAAGAAACTATGCGGCGACGCAAACAGCAGAATAATTAACCACTTATTATCTGTGAGGAGTGGGTTGAATGGTTTCGTTGCTTGCGGTTTGACATACGTATTACGTCCTCCGTGATGTAACACGGAACGATACCATTTCCTTTCAAGGAGCTTGTTACGTCACCGCTAAGGTGACAGTGGGGGCTGGGGTGACAGAAATTGACAAACAGGCGCTTTAGTTAGAGCGGGGGGGGTTAAACCCTAACGAGAAGACACGGTAGCAAAGGTGTTCATTTTGAAATTACTAACTCTTCATTCAAAGGTTAGTGCGTTTGCATTGTCTCATTTGTACTATTGTTAACGATATTCTTTTAAAACTTAATCGGAAGTATAAGAGTAACTTTTTTTTACTTCTTAGCTGTATCTGCAGTGTTGATCGCTATCGGTACGTTACCTTTGTAAATTTTAGCGTTGCTGTTTTTCCTTCTTATGTTTTTATTTTGTCGGTCTTTAACCTATAGGTTTGTTCTGTTTAATTCTTTTATGGAAGCCTCGAGTGAACTGCCTTCCATTGTAGGCGTACGGTGTGACATTTTCCGGCCAAAATGTTTATTTAAGGACTGACACGAAAACTAGCTTTCATATGTGTGCCGTTTATGTCCAACAAAGTTTATCTAAGTTTCAAACTGGATTGGGTCTCTGATACTTTATCTCAGACCACAGACAGACAATCGGAGACGAGCAAGTGGCAAAGGAACTAGCCGACATCGCAATTTAATCTGTGGCCATAACGGATAGCCACAGTAACTTTTAGACATTTTTCAGTTAGCAAGAGGTTTTTGTTTTGTAATTCGCACAGGGCAATGGCGTCAGTGGGAGAAAAGAAATTTTATAAATAATTGATTGCACCACCAACCGTGTTTAATACAAATAATCGCCCGTGAATAGTAAAAAAAGAGGTAATGCTAAACAGTATATCACAACATTATCTTTGTCTCCCTATAAAATAATACATACTTTTCCTTTAAGATACTATAGCAAGATGTTTAAAAGGTCTTTTCCTCTCTTTTTCCTCTCAACCAACCTTGTAAGATAAAAATTATAGTGATGATTGACATCGGGGTTAATCAATGAACTGTGTCGTGGGCGTGGTCTTTGGTAATAGCAGCCAATAACAGGTAGGTGGGTGTCAGCTCTTTTTCCTGCTTTTTTTTTTTTACCTTAAGTTGTTGAGTTGTACTCGGTAGTGAAAAGAAGAGAAGAGTAGAAAGGGGAATTTGGGGACGATTCCGTCGGTAAGTTCGGTGCGAAATGGTGTCTTTTGACGTACTAGAAAGGCGATAGTTATCAAGCATGGCCCGAGAGTGACATTTTGCTCAGCGTACGTTGGCTGCCGATATGTTTGTATTGTGCTGAGTCGAACAAAAGGGTAGTGTTGGAAGGAAATGAAGGATGTGAAGGGACCGGTGGCTGGCGGTCGGTGCCGATAAATAGACGAGGGCTTAGCAGCAAAAAGTTGCTGAGACGTCGTGTATTTTCTTAAAAAGAATGCGGCGAATGTTCCTCGGTGTCTGTCAGTCTTTCTGCTGCGGCTCGCAGGGCTAGCTGTCTGCCCCCCCCCCCCATGTAACACATCCCTGCTTCCCCACCAGCTTCTCCATATCATTCTCATCTTGCCTCCAAATGCGGATCCACTGCTGCTTAAGCGAGTTAGGGCATCAAATGCCCCCACGGATACTGCCGTCAAATCTTCTGTGGCGCTGTGCCCGGCATTACTGAAGCCGCTGTCTTCATATTAATGGGCATTTGTCATAACCTGGGGTTCTGTGGCATGGTGTTCCTGGAGTGATACCCCTTTATTGAGGGATAAGGGTTTTCTGTGAATAAGAAAAGCCTTTCGTTGACAAAGGCACCAGACAATTGATTACAGTTGTACTTTTTTGGTGGTATTCGGTTGGATTGCATTTACATTTCCTAAGAGATTCAAAAACAGGTGTGACCAGAAACATGACAGCAGGTTTTATGGTTTGTTAGTTTGGATGTGGTTTCATATTATAGGTTGTGTTGTGTGTGTGTGTGTGTGTTTGAATATAGAAAACGTGGTGCTTTGTGTCCAGCTTATACAAACATCACATTCGGTTTTACAGCTGATCCTGTCTGTCAGGAATTGCTGGAAATTAAGAAGAAAAAATGCATTTAATCAAATAAACATGAGCACACTCACTTCATCCTGACTTCTGCTTAATTAAACTTTTGTAGAACCTATTACAATCCTTTCAGAACATTTTGTTAATGTTTAATTGTCTGCATTTTAAATATGGTTTGGGTTTGGTGCATTTAAGGGATGAGAAGATGGATTTGGTTTCCTTGCAATTTACTCGCTTCAGTGTATTAAGACACTGTGATTGGTTGGTATTGTAATTGTCTGTTTTTGTTCGTAAGTAATTGGATAACCTAATATTTTTTCTCTTAGTCTAAATAAACAATAGAATAAACTAAATGACTCTTGACTGTTGACTTTGCAGTCTTTTCCCGATGCGCTCGCTGGAGCTGCTCGAGTCATCAGGCTGTGCCGTATCACCCCTGACTTGACTGGTCCGGGAGGGTCAGTCGTCCTGCTATACGTGCGCAATGACTGTCCCTGTGCTGAATCCGCACGTGAGTCGGCTCAGGTGGAGCAGCGCTGCCATTGCGTGCTTGTGCCATCACACGGTGGCACTAACGCAGCCAGCAAGGTTGCCGCAGAGCGGGTACACCTGCGTGCAGTGGCACGCAACTTAACATAGATTCTCGAGGAAAACACAGGCAGATATGGACTGGGGGTGTCACTACATTTCATCATGTTTTGTACCCACTATGCACAACAAAGCAACACATCCCGTTATAGGCAGATGCAAGCGGCTGTTTTCACGAAAATATAGACCTGTCAGTTTTGATCTTTTTAATAATTTTGTGCTGATGTCATTTGCAGTTTTATGAAGTGTAAGTGCCCTCTGTTAAATATTAGAATATTATAGTTGAAGTGCCTTTGGGGTTGGGGGGTGGGCTGATGTTCTTCAGTATCATCCTTTCATGACCGTCCTTCCTTTTCGTCCCAGGGGGACAGGGGTGGACTAGTATCACACGGTGTCCTGCGGTGATACTCCGAAACCAAGGACATGACTGACGTGCTGGATCTCCAAGAAAGAGCCATAGGGCTTCTCTTGGAAGTAATGTGCCTGGAAGCCTGCAAATTAAAACCCTGAAACCTAGATGTGGTTACATCTTACATACTCAAGTAAAACCTATGAATGAATAAATGGCTGAGAAGAGGCTTTAGAGTCTTTAGTGAATCAACTGTTTCAGCATTCCCTGAGAACTGCTAACTGGGATTTTCGGGAGAGATGAAACAGGAGGGCTAGCAAATGAGTTTCGTCTCTGTGTGGAAACGAGCATGACTCACTGCTCAGTACGTTCACTGTGCTTCTTGGTGCCAGTTTGACAGCAGGCCCACCTGGAGCAGGGTTGTGTTACCCGGCCCTCCCCCTAGCTTGACAGCAGATGGCGCTCTCTCCATGCCCTGGTTGGCTGGGTTCTCCCAGCCTGTTGCGGGCCCTACAAGCCCCTCTCCTCGCCGCCCGCTTCCGTGGTTCCTGATGCCGATTCGTGTAACCTATTGCCGTGCTTGACTCTGTCGTCTCTGGGCTTCTGCAGGTGGGACATGGCTCAGGAGACCAACCAGACGCAGGGGCCCATGCTCTGTACCACTGGCTGCGGTTTCTATGGGAACCCCCGGACCAATGGGATGTGCTCAGTGTGTTATAAGGACTATTTACAAAGACAGAACAGCAGTGGCAGAGTTAGTCCCTCAGGTAGGCCTTCCTAAGACGCTGCTCCACGGCAGCTGGTATGAAGCTGCATTCATGGTGGTGCCTTAAATGACCTGCAGATGTTTTGCTTCTCTGATAACCACCGTCCACCTTTAGTTGAGATGCTTGCTGCCAAACCTGGCTGAAGTTAAATAAATGGACCAAGCTTGTATTGTCTTGTAACTGCCTCTGGGCTCCAGAAGTTCTGGTACCTTCCCCGGGGTATAAATTCAAAGGTCTTCTCAGAGCTCTGCAAATATACATTTGGGGTCACGGTGGAGATCCCATTCCTTAGCGACACCCCCTGCTGGCAGTCACTCCGTAAAGCTTCCTGTATTGCCACAGCCTCATCCGGGGTCAGCGCTTTGGGGGAGTCCCTGGCCACGCCTCGCACGGACAGCGGCGTCCTGGTGCTGGCACCAGCGTCGCCCTCGGCAACTGGCACCCTGGAGTCCAGCAGCAGGTACGCTGTTCTTGCCTTCTCTTTGTCAGGCTCATTCCAGAGGTAATTCCAGAAGGCTCTGGTCATTTCTGCCTTGCTTTTGACCCCTTCGGGGGGGCTGCAATGCCCCTGGGCTCACATGAATATGTCATATGAATATTTACTATACTGTTTACGAGATCTTCACCATGACAGGAGACGTTCTTGTTTCCTTTATTGATATTTAGTCATCTTGCCCTCCTCTCCCCTCTCCAGAAATTTGTGTCTGTGTGAGTGAGTGAGTGAGTGTGTGAGAGAGAGAGAACGAGAACACGGCAGAGAGGAACGTTTCCAAGATGGGCCACACCAACTTATTGCTGACCGCAGAAATGTACCTGTAACCAGAGAAAGACTCCATGTGTTTTGCTCCATCCTGTTTTGTCAGACTGGTTAACCATGTGTACTGAAAATGTGACTCACTTTGTGAGTACCGCCCCGTAGACCTACTCTGATTTTATTTAACAAAAACCACCCGGATTGTTTTTAGTGTCATATCCAGCCAGAATCTGTTATCACAACCGTCTCTTACACATTCTGAAGAGGATGACTCAACGGGGGACAAGGCAAGGCCAAAAACGGACCATTTACAGGGTACTCTTATTTCCTGATTCTTCGTTTCACTGGCGTAATGTCCTGCTTAATTTGCAAAATGGCCTCTACTAATTTTAATTTTATCGCTGAAGTGCCACTGATCTGGAGCTAAGTGCACACCTTGACCGGCCGGCGGGAGCCAGGTGTAGCGACAGGATGACTGGGATGTATCTGAATAGCCGTGGGTGTGTTGCAGACCATAAAAACAGGCTCCTGGTCCTGGGGATCACCTCCCGCAGGTGCCCTTTCCTTGTTTTCAGTGGTTTTTAACAAGGAGTGGACCGACATGTCACTAGTTTGTGTTGAGTGATAATTTTTTCCCTTTATATCGCAATTTCAAGGATGCTAGAATATTATAATGACGTTGTTTATGATTTGAAGCAGTCACATCTTTTCACCAAATACAATCCAAACAATAAACAAACGCCTCTTAGGTTTATGTATTGGCTAAATTAAAGTTGTACATCTTGCCCACTTCTGGGCTTACTTCAACTGTAAATGAATGTGATTCATAAATATATGCAGCACGATTAGTCCTAGAATATCCAGGTCTACACACTGCCACCAGTTAATGTTACACAAGCTGGTACTGGTAATTGGACTTGTTTAATTTTTTAGCTGAATGGTGACGTATTACTATATTTGATGAAAATTGCTATTCCTAGAAAGCGATTTTTCTATAAATGGAAAATCGTAGCTGCAGTAAAACATCTGTCAGCCGTATGTCCCCACAGTGATGCCTTTCAAACTCTCATGGCCGAACAGGTGATGTTCAGTCTCCTGTGGTACCCGGGGCAAGGCTGACTGGTTTAAACGGCTTGTTTCAGTGATATTTCCGTCATCTTTGATCCTGAAATACCTGATTGAAATATAATTGAAGTCCTTTAAGAGCCTTGGGACAGAAAGAACTTTGTGCATATTTACGTTAGTGGACTTCTCCTTTACAGCCTTTCATCTCAGATAAGCTCATTTATAGTTCTGCTGACTGTGGTGAAATATACTCCCCTATGCACGTGCTCAGTGTGTCAGAGGGCTGACTGGGTCATGCTGCCATTTTGCACATTGTGGACTTTATTTTCCCACTCTGTTACTCCAGACACTGCAAACAAACCATCTGTGAATCTTTAGCTGTAAAGTTTATAATAGAAAGCAGGAAAAGTCCAGTATGATCAGAGCAAGGTGTCAGCTAGCCACTAGATGGTGACTGAGAGTGAGCTGTTTATCTGAGCATGTGTATTGGGGGGGGGGGGGGGTTCCCCCTTTCCGAAGGTCAGGTCAAAGAAGACAAGGAAGCACTTGAAAGATGACTAGATGGAAAGTATGACTGAACTTAAGTAAACATCTGGTCAGGACTCTTCTGGAGAAATGCCTGACCTAGACTTTGTGTCCATCTCTTCAGCATCGGTGCCAGAAAACACAGAGCGGTGCTCTGCAGAGGGCCAGGAACCGTCCCCTGATAGACCCAAGCAGAAGAGGAACCGCTGTTCGATGTGCCGCAAGAAAGTAGGCCTCACAGGTCGGTGCTCTGGCTGCTCCATAGTCCCTGGCGTGCATTACCCTGCCGTGGTGTTGTCATTTAGTGGTGCCGCGGTCTAGGTCTTGCTGCTCCCCCTGTGATGGTCCTACAGTGACAGGTACAGATGCCTTCCAGAAGAAGCCTGTTTGCCTACTGCAGACCCATCTTGCTGCTCCGTCTAGATTTCAGCGTATTTTATGATGGGAATGGAGTGAGATGGTACATTTCTGCTTTAATGGTAAATGTAGTAAAAGTGCTTTGGGTCACAGGCCAGGTTAATGGGATTCCTCTTCACATGTGTGCTGCTTCAAATGTCATAAACCATAATGTAGGAGGAATAATGAGAAGGGACTGGGGTCGCCATCCGTGAGCGTGTGCTGGAGGGTGCCTAGCTGACCCCTGTGCGCCTTGTACCCAGGCTTCGACTGCCGCTGTGGGAATATGTTCTGCGGGATCCACCGGTACTCGGACATGCACGGCTGCACCTTCGACTACAAGGCCGACGGCGCCGAGAGGATCAGGAAGGACAACCCCGTCGTCGTCGGAGAGAAAATCCAGAAGATCTGAGAATGTCTGCCCAACCCCCCAAGATTAAATTCTTCGCGGAGATCTCAGCAATACCCCCCCCCTTTCCGACCCTTTAAATCATGCATGTCACCTCAAAAAAAATGCCTATTTGAACATCTTATTCAAAGTGTTTCCTTTGAAGTTTTTTCACTTTCACGTTTTCTTTTGTGAGTCGTGTCATATGATACCTAATCGGGTTTATGTGATTTTCCTTCCATTTTTAACTTGGCGTGTCCTCACAGTATGTTGCGGCAGCAGAGAGACTGAAATTCGATGTGGATAAGATTGCATGGTCCCCGCCCCTTTACTTTGTACTGTGTATATAGTTTTCCTATATTTCAGCACAACTTTTTCTGATAGTGTTTTAAGGCACTAATAGGTATTTATCACTGAATGTATTCAGATGCGTGTGGCTGCTCCTTTTTGCTCTACATTAACAAAACGATTTTTGCAAACGTTTGCATATTTTCTGTATATGATCTAGAGAGATGAACGTGTGTGTGCGAGAGCAGAGAGATGAACGTGTGTGCGCGCGAGCGTGAGCGGAATGGACTAGACTGTTTGCATTTCACTGTTGGCTGTGAGTTTTATTGGGGAAAATATAGTTCATTTATATGAATGCACAAAAGATGTATAACCCGAAAGAATTGTGCTGTATTTATGTTAGTTAATTCACTGCATAACTTTGATCTCAATAAAGTTAATTTTAATTTTACTCGTTGCTAAGTTAATGAATTTTATCCATTTAAGCGAAGTATTGGTATGGTTATGTACACTTGGTACATTTCCACTCAAAGTTAATGATCCCTTGTGTTATCGAGACGAAGACGTACGCCTAGGTTTTTCTTATTTACAAAAGCAGACAAATGGGTTTCGCTTAAAATAACTGTCAAGTGATGTCTAAGTCCGTCCTATAATCTGATTATTCACAAACATCAATAACGTTAACGCTCCCGATGGCGTGTTACCCTGAGCTGTGTGTGTGTGATCTGCCGCGCTGACTGACCGAGCCTTATTGATTGTGCTAAGACACTGAAAAATGTCCGCCATAAACGAGGGCGAAAAAACCCGCAATTCACGACTTACCTTTTTTTCTTTCAAGGAATACAAGTCACAGTACACGTCAGCAGTCACAATCATATGACACTCTTTGCTATCATTTAACAACGTGTGACATTCCAATAATAATGATAATGCCTATAATAGGTAGGCCTATAGACGTTCCAGTATTACATAAATTAAATGTATTCACTAGTTCTTGCCAATCACAGCTGAACAACGAGAGAATATGAAGGCATTTTTGCAGTTGTTCATGAGTTGCATCGAATCCAAAATATTACCAATTTCTTTAAGAAATTCCTATAGAGCAGGTGGGGATCTCTTGTATTTCAGATCTTACGATGTTTCCGACACCACAGGACTTAAATGCAAACTACGTCACACCAGAAGCGTGGCGTTTCCTGTGCTGTACTGCCCAACGTACTAGGCACATGCTGCAATCGTTTATGTTAATCAAAATGTTTGTAAATGAAGGGTAACAAATGATCAGAGCATTGTTTAAAGCTCTAATGCTGGATGATAAAGCAGGCATACTCGACAATGGCGAATTAATTTTATGTGATGTTCACGTTTCTAACAGGAGACCTGTTTATTTAAGCAGAAATGGATTTGGTTCACCTTACTATTCTGGACCGCAGCTTTCCAGCCGTCAGCATTTGTCGGATGAGGTAAGTGTAACTTTAAAAATCGCCCGCTTGTCTAAAAATACCGGATCTGGTAAAAAAAAAAAAACTCTTTTCAAGTGCAGAAGGAGTCATACCCAGGCACAATGTGTCATCTGCTGCTTCCGGAAAGGACCCCGTCACCCGCCTCTGCCTGAGCCCCTCTTGAGCTCCTGCTGAGCCGCAGCAGTCAGGTGTCTCTCGGCCCTCCGACGGTGATCACCATGTGAAGAAGGCTTACTGCATACTACATAATGTACTGTTTGGAGGTACTCAGATTTAATCATTTTGAGCAGTTCGTCATCAAAATTTGACCCCAACAATTAAGTTTGTCAGGGATGGGGAGGGACTTTGCAGATGCACTGAACAGTAGTACAGTTACTATTAATACAGAAAGTATCATCTTATTAGCTCATGCTGATGCCGTGGAGCAGTATTTTCCAACCCCATCCTTAGGGTCCCCCAGATGGTCCATATTATTGCTCACTCCCAGCTCCTTGCCAGACGGTCCACATTTTTCCTACTGGGAGATGGAACGTTGGGGGGTCCTCGAGGACCGAATTGGGAAACACTGCTATGGAGGACCTGCTCTGTCTTGCCTCTGATCCCCCACTGTGCCTGTCCTGCTCTGTCTTGCCTCTGATCCCTCACTTCACTGTGCCTGTTCTGCTCTGTCTTGTCTCTGATCCCCCACTGTGCCTGTCCTGCTCTGTCTTGCCTCTGATCCCTCACTTCGCTGTGCCTGTCCTGCCATGTCTTGCCTCTGATCCCCCACTGTGCCTGTCCTGCTCTGTCTTGCCTCTGATCCCTCACTTCACTGTGCCTGTCCTGCCATGTCTTGCCTCTGATCCCTCACTGTGCCTGTCCTGCTCTGTTTTGCCTCTGATCCCTCACTGTGCCTGTCCTGCTCTGTCTTGCCTCTGATCCCTCACTGTGCCTGTCCTGCTCTGTCTTGCCTCTGATCCCTCACTGTGCCTGTCCTGCTCTGTCT
>JABFEB020000020.1:15494638-15514565 GCA_019775895.2 Stomatorhinus ivindoensis | reverse complement strand
ATACCACAGCTGGTGGCCCATCACATCACTCCCTATACCACAGCTGGTTGCTCTTCACATCACTCCCTATACCACAGTTGGTTGCCCTTCATATCGCTCCCTATACCACAGCTGGTTGCCATTCACATCGCTCCCTATACCACAGCTGGTTGCCCTTCACATCGCTCCCTATACCACAGCTGGTTGCCCTTCACATCGCTCCCTATACCACAGCTGGTTGCCCTTCACATCACTCCCTATACCATAGGTGGTTGCCCTTCACATCGCTCCCTATACCACAGCTGGTTGCCCTTCACATCGCTCCCTATACCAAAACCGGCTAGCCCTTCACATCACTCCCTATACCACAGCTGGTAGCCATTCACATCGCTCCCTATACCACAGCTGGTTGCCCTTCACATCTCTCCCTATACCACAGCTGGTAGCCCTTCACATCACTCCCTATACCACAGCTGGTTGCCATTCACATCGCTCCCTATACCACAGCTGGTTGCCGTTCACATCGCTCCCTATACCATAGCTGGTTGCCCTTCACATCGCTCCCTATACCATAGCTGGTTGCCCTTCACATCGCTCCCTATACCACAGCTGGTTGCCCTTCACATCACTCCCTATACCACAGCTGGTTGCCATTCACATCGCTCCCTATACCACAGCTGGTAGCCATTCACATCGCTCCCTATACCACAGCTGGTAACCCTTCACATCACTCCCTATACCACAGCTGGTTGCCCTTCACATCGCTTCCTATACCACAGCTGGTAGCCCTTCACATCACTCCCTATACCACAGCTGGTTGCCCTTCACATCGCTCCCTATACCACAGCTAGCTCAGAGGCTCCATTAAAGGGTGATCAGATAGCTGCTGCCAAACCAGATAATGTTGATCACTCTGTATGAGGTCTGTAGCTCATCCTGGGCCAGGCCCTTTGCATTGGTGCCAAGAGGCATTTGTGGCCAGACAAGAGGCTCTTCCCTTGGATGTACCAAAAACAGCCCAGGGGAGACACTAGTGATTATAAACCATCTCATCCCAGCTCATGCCCACCAGCAGTACATACCCAGCACAGTATGGGGGCGCTAAGTGCCTGTGATCAGAAGACTCCCAGTTTGAGCCCCGGCCTTAGCAGAACAGTCACATGTCCGTCGGCACTTGAGCAAGGCCCTTAACCCCCATCTTCAGGGGCTCTGTACACTGGCTGAACCTGCCTGTGGACCCCAAGTGTAAGATGGGGTAGGCAAAGAAAATTCCAGTGTAGCTGTACTCATACCTGAGCAAATGGCAAATAAACAATTTATCTTTTATCCAATCCGCTTTACACCTGAAAATCGATCCTTCCGGAGGGGAATGCAAGTGTAATATCACAGCCCAGCTCCCAGACGCTAAGCTCTGCTCCCCCAAACCCAGACACAAGCACCACGCCCTTTATTATAAGCTCCTTTGTCTGCTGATGTTCCGCTCGTGTCAGAATGAGCATACAGATGCCTTCCTGCATTCATGTTACATGTCAGTAACGTCCTGCCTTTCATAAGGAGCCTTTGTTTTTCTTAATATTTCCTTGCCAAAAACCCACTTTTTAAACAGTTTTTTGTGTATGTATTATAGATGACTATATATAAATCTGCTTGCTACATTTTCCAAAGGGTTACTCTGCACTTCATAACTCCCTGTGCTCTGTGTAATTAAATCACAGCCTCGTTCATTTTGGCTGGATAAACTGCTGTGAAGCATTGGTTTTGGCCATGGATACATGGCCAATATCCCTTAAGCGGGGATTGCTGACAACGGGCAGGGATGTGTCTGAAACAAACAAGTGCCTCACAACTCGAAGGCAGCTACTGAAAACTAGGGGGCAGCATCACCACCCTGGAAAGACAGTGAAGTTGAGATTCAGGGTTGGGTGCAGACTCCGCAGCTCTTAGAATGTGCGCTTGTTTGGTCCAGACATAGTTTCGTATGAATTATAATTCTCCTTAATTGTTCAGTTGTCAAACCATTGTGATGCAATTAAAGCAAACAGTAGTGTAGTCTGTCCGTCCATCTGTCCATTCATACATCTTCCAACAGGTTATTCAGGACAGGGTTACAAGGTACTGGTGTCCAGTGCACACCACTATTTTGATGTTTAATACTAACAGCAGTACTGGGAAGTGTAACTGCATTAACTGGACTGAAATTTCCTGCATCACTGCAGATTTTATCTATGACCAAGAGCTTCAGCCTCTAGTCTGCATGGTCGCTTTTTATTCGTCTCCGTAGGACTAGATAAGAGATTGCAAAATACCTGCATCAATCTGATAATGCCCTGGTCCAAAGCATGTCTTTAATGCTAAGGGCCATTTTCATTTAAGCTAGACCATAATTTCATTTAAATGTATAGGAAAGTGCTCTTCCTATCATATTAGACCCCACAACCCAGCCGGATAGATGCAATGGACCAACGCTTCTGTAAATGCAGACTACGCTTACCGCCCGATTTGCAGATGCCAGCTTTCTAAGTTACAGACACTGCAGTTGTTTGCAGAAGAAAATGTGACTCCAGCGCAGAGGAGTCCCTCACCATATGGAGAGCTTCCGTGGCCACAGAGATCAGCTTTTGCAGCCGTAATGCCCTCGATGGAGTCCTTCTGCACGGATCCCATGGCAGATCCTGGCTGATGTGCTCCTCAGGTAGAACGGGGCTAAGGTGCAGCGTGGGCCAGGCTGAGCACCTTCATCATACCGTGGATGGGAGTGGGGGGGAAGGTTGCAGAGCAAGAGCACCTGTCGTTCAACTTCAAACCAAATCTGGAAAAGTCTGGAAAGAATGCAGAACACACCAGGAGGAAGAAGATACTGTACCTGGCAGTCCTTCCATCGCTGGGTAAACCTGAGGTGGTCGCGTCCGTGGGGCTGGGAAGCCAGCAGAAGCCAGCAGCTCCACATGTGTGTGTCTCTGGATCGAGCTTCAAGGGCTGCTCCACTCAGCTCAGCCTGCACACTGTGCGGTTCCCGGACACCACCGCTGCGGAGGGTGTACAGAGTGTGTGTGTGTGTGTGTGTGTGTGCAGAAGGTATACGCTTGTGTGGAATAACAGGCATAGAATGTCAGTCTGTATTTTTGATTTCAGCTGTTTGAAGCTTTGTACACATGTAACTCTATCTGCTCATCCACGTATGTATATGTGTGTCTGTGTATGTGTGCAACTTTGCATGTCAGTGCCCATGTGTTTGGCACTCACTACGAGTTTCTTCTGTATGGATTTTTTTTGCTTGTTTATTTATGTCCCAATGTCAGTCCTGCATTGTCCATCTCTTGTTTCAGTTTTTTGTTTGTGTCCTGTTGTCAGTTCTCTATTTGTCTCTTCTGTTTGCATGTTTGAGTTTTTCGGTCATTTGTGTTCTACTGTCAATTCTCACTCAGTTAGTCTCTTTCTCTTCAAGTTGCAGTTTTGCTTATGTTCATCTTCCTGATATGTCCCAGGACTCACACAATCCTCTTATGTCACTGGCTATAACACATAAGCTGAGCCCAAAATTCTTGTCTAAACAGTGACCAGCATCACTCAGGATAGAACTCAACCATACAGGGGAAATTTAAGAACAGAATGTGATAGATGTAGGAATGAAAAAGGTGGATTTTGATATAGTGGTTTTATTTTGATTATGGGTAAATTTCAAGGGCAGTGTTGTGGGCCCAGAGGCTTTCGGGGTTGGGGGTCCATGCATGGTGAGTCCTTCACATGTTCAGAAAAGCGTGTACGTGTTCCGTATGACAGATTAGGATCCCATCTAGGGCGTTCCATGTCTTGTGCCACATGCTTCCTGTTTTTGGCTCCAGTTATGGAAGATGGATGAATGAAACAGTCCAACCACACCATTTGTACCCAGCTATTTCAAGTGTCCCACATTACTTCCACTTAATGTGTCTCCATGTGTCCCATATGGAACAGAAAAAGAAGGGAGTGCCAGAGCTGATTCATCTTTGGACTCGTCTGGTTGTCCTGTGACCATTTTTACTGAATCGTGGCATGTGAGAGAGAACAGCGTGCGAAAGGCAGGGTCACACTGGGCAGCCCGGACAGGCCGTCCAAAATGGCAGCTCTATCACAGAATGACCGGTTCTTTCCGTTCATTGTGACATTTTGCTGCCAAGGATCCAGAGCCGTCACAGATTCTGAACAAGGCCTTTGTATTTTACAGTTTAACAAAAAGGAACTTTGTTCATGAGGCAAGCACATACATTTGAGCAATCTAATATTATCAGACTGTACTTTGTTACTCAGACCATGTCACACTGGCATATATTAACAACAACAATAATAGATAGATATTTTATTCATCCCCTCGGGGGAAATTCAGGTATCCCGTAGCTTACAAAAGGAAGACACAACAATATACTGTAGATCAAAGAGACAATAAAAAGTTAAGTACATTACTAAAAGGTAATACACAATAAAGGTAAAACAAATGAATAGATACATAAATACAGCCACCCATACATACAGGATTAAGACATTATTATTACTTCATACTGCAGCTTTACTTTAATTAGAAAGGTAAATCATTTCTTGCATATTCTAGGTTATTTTTTTTCCTTTCTGACCTATTAAATAATTGTAGGAGCTGTTTTCTGCATTTTTTTTTACAAACGTTATTAATAGGTAACTAATTTTTAAATGTCACGACATAAACCCTCGTTTTAATATTACGATCGCTTTATTAAAAAAAAAATCTTCCCTATATAAATGTAAAAAAAGTTTCTTGCTCGAAAGCGGACTCAAGCACTAACGGTGTGAATAATCAAATGTTTTCCCGTTAATCTAAGAGAACCTCTCGGCCAGAATCGGTTAAACCAGTAACAAAGGATTACGCCGGTACAATGTAATAGCCTCAGTTAAAGCTACATTTCCGCAGCGATTCAGACTATAATCTGTAACATTGTTCAGGTCGGTGTATTTACATGTAGATTATTCGAATTCATATCACACGATACAATCACACCTCTTGTATTATTTTCATATTGCGTAAGCCTATTAATGCTGTCTATAGGTCTGCCATTGATAAATTGCAGAAAACCCCAAGGAAACTAGGCTGCACTGTCTATTCCCATTCCGATTAAGTCTCGCGGTGTTTTGCCATCTGGATATCCTACCATTTTCCGTCTAAAATAACATCTATGTTTCTATTGTTGGTGTTGGTGTGGCGGCGTATGCAGTCCGGCCGGGACGCGGCGCCCATGCGGCGCTGAGCGGCTTCCCCGATCCCGAGTTCAGACACCCGCACTGCCCGGCTAGTCCATCCGTCCGTAACGTGCGTCACAGCCACATTTACTTTATCATTTTCTATCGGAACACCATGGCGACATCTGCGGCTGTCAACCCGTCAGGTAAGCGCACTTTGCGTTTGTCGCTGTACGGAGGCAGATCAGAAGCCGTAGTTTTACCGAGTCCGCTGTAATGTTATGCTATAGTCTCGATCACATTTCGATGGACAAAAGAAAGGACGACGAAGCGCTTCTTACGACGTCAGTTAGAGCATCCCCTTCCCCCCTGCAGTTTACTACCTAAAAGCACAACGGAGCTACATTTCCTGCCTAAAAAACGCGTTTGCATGAAGTATTTCTTACATTTATTTTAAACAGTCACCAGGATGCTGGAATCAAACCGTTAATATGATCAGTTGTTTGCGTGATTATTTATGCGCTGGTATTATATTAATGTAAATAATCTTTTTACGTTCATCCACTTATATCATCTATATGATAGATCAGCTTTCTCATTTCCGTAAAATATCCATTTGCGTTTGAGTTAACGATGAGAAGAGGTTGTGTTTTTGTGTTTCTGTTGTAGCGAGTTAATATTTATAAACAGATGACGGGCTCCTGGCTACTTTCCCAGCCTGTTGCTTGTAATAGTACATATTTCATTACATCGTGTACCGGGCAATTTACAAGCCTCTGTGCCGTCAGACAGTATGTTACACTCAGTGAGACACGCCGGACAAGATGCCTCGCGTTGCCAGTCCAGCTGAGCATTATGTTGGTCAAAGATCCTTTGTGTTTTACGCAGGCGTACGATGGCGGTGAACCTTACTTTTTAAGTTTGTCAGCTTCGAGGTGGTTATGGGGTTTAGATATTTACAAAATAGGTTTTTTTGGATTCTTTAAAATGTATCATTATGTTGTAATCTGAAGAATTCATGTCTTGGAGTTGTTTCAGAATGCAATGATTTGTATTTGTGTAATATTTAACGTACAGCCCTTTCTTAGTGTGTTTTTATCCAGATTTGGTTTTATATGTGATCTTGGTGTTAATCATGTGTGTAGGAACTTCAGACCAGATTAGTCGATATGCGCGCTTTTTAATATCCTGTGTGCTCTGGCCATCGGTCACATGCTGCCAACGCGGTCGTTCATTAACGTCGTTAAGGTGACTTTAAACGAGTTACTATCGACGAGGGTTTTTCAGTCTCGCCAAATCGAACGGACCTGTGAAACTCCCAAGTTGAGGCTCACCTGGGGTCCCCCGCAGGGCATAGGCTTGGTTCAAAGCTTGGAGGTCTGGGACAGGGCGTCGACAGGCATATTTTAGGGGGATTTAGCCCCCCCCCCATAAATGTGCATTTATTGGCTTAAGTCATTAATAGTTTGCTATCAGGACCCCTCAAAGGCTCAGCTTCACCTATAATTACACCCCTGGTCTGGGATCATCCACCACCTGTGACGAGAATGAAATTCTATGCCATGCCAGTTTGTTGCTGCTATAAGGAGAAACATTAAAAGAGTCATTCATCTGCTGGCAAAGACTGCCGTAAACAAATGTCATATATCTGCTGCTATTATATCCGAGATGAAACTGAAACGAGGATCGCATGATGCACGGTCTCTGGGAGCTGGGAATGGGACAGTGTTCATGAAAGGCTTTTTCAAATGGGACAGTTCATACAGCCTTTATTGGCTATTGTATGACTTTTGTTCCGTTAATGAATCACTAAAGATGTTTAAAAGGTGCTGGGGATTTTTCACTGGTTTCTGATAGAGATTACACAGGCCTATCATTAATCCTGTAACCATAATGTTTTATTTTTGCCTTATTTTAAATGTCCCTGCAAAACATGTCATGGTCATGCATGCTGTTAATCCAAGCATAGCCTTGGGTGAGCATTTGTGGCAGATGAAGGCTCCTGCTCTGGGTTAGCCGTCTCCGGATGCTAATGGCTCTCGCGCTGCTCTGGGTTAGCCGTCCCCGGATGATAATGGCTCCCGCGCTGCTCTGGGTTGCAGACATGGCCTCAGACATCTCTGGGTCTGTGGCTACGCCGAGTGCAGGGGCTGGGTCGGCCCAGGCGAGGATGACCGGCATGTTGCCGGGTCGAGGGAGCAAGAGGAGGTCAGTGGGGTGAGTATTTCTTGGTCACTTTTATTAACGTGTTTCCTGGTGTCGGTAACCTGCTACGACATTGATGAATCCACCAATAAGGTGTGATCAGTGGAATATTTTAATTACCAAGTCAGTGTTGCTGCTGGTTATGTTACATTTTTCCATCTTTTTTTTTTTAGAATGGATATGGATGAGGAGGATGGAGAAGGCCCCAGCAAATTTTCACGGTAAATGGGAAATTTGGCCTTATCACTTATTTCCCTTCTAATATGCAAATACATGTTTGCTTGCAGTCAACAAGCTGGGGTTTGTTAGGCTTTTATGTCGTACTAAGAAATTTAGATTACAGTAACTGCCATAATAATTTTTCAAATTCTGTTCACTCCATGATGGTGGTTAAATACAATTTTTTTAAATTTCAAAATGAAATTTATTCAGACCTGTTCTTTGTTTCTCTTTAAAGCTTCTGTAACCCCTTGTGATTTTTTTTCGGCATTTACCCACTTCTTGTAAATTGAGCGATAGAGAGATCACGAGGCCCTCTGGTGGATGGAGGATTAAATTGAGAACAAGCTATGAATCACTGCAGGAAGTTTTATTTGTGCTATTTTACCTTGCCAAACGGAGACCATTCTTTTTTTTTTACAGTGTATTCGACAAATTGGTTGAAGCTTATTTAATACTTGAGTTGATATTTAATTTCTAGACTCCAGTTCGAGAATTCACTGTTGGTGCGCCATTTCCCCGATGGCGTCCTCTCACACCGGGTTCAGCCTGCGTTCCAGGTGTGACTCCTTTTGACCCGTGACAGCACGCTGGAGACTTGCTGCATTAAGCCTGAAAGCGGATTCAGCCACTTTAAATCTCATTTTTTCCCCTATTCGTCACCCACCCTCTGTTGTGTAGAGTCGCTGACACATAGTGCTTGTCCACATGGTCGCCCCACGGCTCAGCTGCTCCTGATTCCACACGCCTATGAAAGGCCTGGTATCTCCCAAATGGCGCTCCCAGATTGTCTCAAAATGGCGGCCACTGCTCTTCTGTCACTGGATTGTTGTAGATGTGGTCTGTGTTGGCGGGAATGGTGATGACCGGTGTCCTACTGATAAGGAAAGGTTTGCTAGGTAGGGTGAACCTGCATGGGTGGTGGAGGATTGCAAAAGGGCCAAACAGGCCAGTGAATCTCATTACAACATCCACCCTCTCCATCAGAGGAAATCCAGAAGAAGATTTTTGTTCCAATCTACCAGCTGGTTACTCTGTGACTGACTGTTTAGACAACTGGTTGGTTGAAACAGAAACCTGGTCTGGATTTGTACTTTCTGGGCATACAATTTTCACCTCTGCTCTCTGTGCCCTGTGTGTCAGGGCTGGGGAACGTGACCCATGGGGGGCTGTTTTTGGGATGAGCTCTCAATAGGCCGATTACAGCCACTGCTTTACTATTGGCTGACAGAGGTCATCCCAAAAACCCACACAGACCCCCCATGGGTCATGTCCCCCAGCCCTGCTGTATGAGATTACCAACCTGCACCATGACACCTTCAATTAAGTTTAAACGCACAACAAAACAAAGGGCAGCACATACAGGCAATTGGATAAGTTGGCCTGAGAGCTGCATAGTAAATAATGTGCAAAAAAAGCAGGAAATACTACAAAATTTATAAATCCTAAGAAATCTGTGAGTGACATGGTGATTGGGTTTAGTTAAGCCGGCTTCTAGAATCTTTCGAAGATGTTTCCCATCGTATGTGGTCTCGCACGGAGACTGCGTGCCTTCATTATATGGTCAGTCTCCTTAGACTGTGGCGGGCGGCGTGGTCCGTGGGGGCGGCCAAGGTGCAGGCTCTTCCTGAGGGCTGACTGCCCCTCCCCTCTTACGCCGCGCAGAGAGAACCACAGCGAGATCGAACGGCGTCGCCGCAACAAGATGAGCCAGTACATCACAGAGCTGTCGGACATGGTGCCCACCTGCAGCGCTCTGGCCCGCAAACCCGACAAGCTGACCATCCTGCGCATGGCCGTCTCGCACATGAAGACCATGCGGGGGGCCGGCAACACCTCCATCAACGGGGCCTACAAGCCGTCCTTCCTCACCGAGCAGGTGAACGGCCCCCTCCGGCGGAATTAAAACTGAAGGGTCATTCTGTATCCAAAGTTCACTGTCATTATACACTATATGGACAAAAGTATTGGGACACCTGGCCGTTGCACCTTTTATGACGTCCCATTCTAAATCCATAGGCATCAGTACAGGGCTGGTCCCCCCTTTGCAGCTGTAACAGCTGCCACTCTTCTGGGGAGGTTTTCCACAGGATTTTGTACTGTGTCTGTGGGCATTTTACCCATTCATCCAGAAGAGCATTAGTGAGACACTGATGTTGGATGTGAAGGCCTGGCTCACAATCTCCTTTGTAGTTCATCCCAAAGGTGTTTGATGGGCTGAGGTCAGGTTCTGTGTGGGCCAGTCAAGTTCTTCCACGCCAAACTCACCCAACCATGTGTTTATAGACCTTGCTTTGTGCACTGGGGCACGGTCATGTTGGAACAGGAAAGGTCCTTCAACAAACTGTTACCATAAAGCTTGAAGCATAGAGTTGTCCCAAATGTCTTGGTACGCTGAGGCATCCCTTCACTGGAACTAAGGGGCTCAGGCAGGTAACGTTCTCCTGGCATCTGCCAAACCCAGACCTGCCCATCAGACAGAGAAGTGCGATTCCTCACTCCACAGAACGCGTTTCCACTGCTCCAGAGTCCAGTGGCAGCATGCTTTACACCTCTCCATCTGACGCTTGGTGATGTGAGGCTTGCATGCAGCTGCTCGGCCATGGAATCCCATTCTATGAAGCTCCAATGCTGGGGGGGGGGGTTTAGTACCAGAGGAAGTCTGAATCTCTGTAGTCATTGAGTCAGAGCACTGGCGAGTTTAACACGTTATACACCTCAGCATTTGATGACCTCGCTCTGATACGTTACATAGTCTGCCACTTCAATTCTATTTAATAGAATTATTGTTTGTTTCTAAATGCATTTACTTTGCAATAGTACTAGGTATAGTTGACCGTGGAATATCTAGCGGGTGAGAAATTTCACAAACTGACTTATTGCAAAGGTGGGGTCCCAAGACAGCAGCACACCTGAATTCACTGAGCTCTTCAGAATAACCTGTTCTTTTACAAATAAAACACACTACGTGGTGCTTGATTTTATACACCTATGGCAATGGATCTGAATGAAACGCATGAATTAAATGATTAAGAAGTGTGACCCAATTCTTTTGTCCATATAGTACAGTACCTCTGTTTACCATGGACCTTCTATAATCACTTATAATAATCACTGTACAGGGTCAACGAAAGCCTGAATTCTATCCTAGAGGGGATAAGGGGGGGGGGGGTGCCCTGGATGGTCACAGGAAAAACACACACACACACACACACCGGAAGGGCAACTTGGACACACCATTATACATAACTATGTTTCTACCCTGCAAGAGGAACCCGGCACAAATTAAGAGAAAAAGCAGATTCTGGACACGATCAATCAGACACATTCAGATGAGAAGTCTTCACAAAGCAAAGCTAATCAGGAGGGATTGCATTATTCGGCCTTTGAAGTTTTTTTTATAAAACAGCCTTTATCAGTTGTATATTAAAATGCAAATTTCTGGTGACTGATGCTCAGTTGTCACTGTAAGCAATGGTCACTGATTCTAGTAATAAATGCAGCACATTGTGAATGATAACAGTGAAGAACAATGCTTGAGGATAAGTGCTCCGGAATGTGGCCTAGCGGGTTCTGAATTTCGGGTGCATTCCTGGAACCTCTGGGCAGAGATATGGAGTTCATTTTAAAAATGTGTTGCCATAGGAACATGTTTGTATAAAGCGGTTTAGAGACACAGAGGTATATGTATCCTGTGTCTGGTCAGGGTGAACCTGAAAGCCACCCCATGGCGCCGGTGGGGGGACATCATCTAACCCACACTCACGCACGTACACTACATGGACAGCCTGTACAACACCAGCCTGTACAACATCTCACTCTCAATCAAAGGGCTTTAATATGAAGCTGACTGGCCCTTGGCTGCTGTAGTAGCCTGTTCTCCTCTGGGAAGGCTTTCCTTTATATGCCGGAACATCGCTGGTGGGATTTGCTGCCGTTCAGGGTGGGTGTTGATGCTGGGTGATCAGGTCCCTTCCTGTGAGCTTCTGTGGTCCCCACCTCGCAGCTGGACCTGCTCCCAGATGTTTCTACTTTTCTTGCGGTTGACCAGGGCAGCCCTAGCAGGACAGAGATGTGGGGAACTGCCTTGTTGGGAAGGTTTCCAGTGGTGTCTAATGACAGTTCTAGGCTGATTAACCTCTTCTGTATGACCCCCCTCCCCCCCATTCTGCTGCCATTGTTTGGTGCTGCAGATTGCATGGGTGTGTGATTAATTATATACCTGTATATCAGCAATGGGAGTGGCTTATGTTGCACATTCCTCCTACAGGTGTCCCAATCCTTTTGTCCATATAATGTAACTACTGACTTCTGGCAAATTAAACATGCCAGTTCACCTAAGCACATGCTTTTGAGCTGGGGAAGGAAACCCCGGCAAATCCACCTTAAATTTCATGCACCTCCGGATACTCTTTGAATGAGTGTCTTAAGTATTGGCTATAGATGCAAACAATTACCACTTCAGCCTTTAGCCTTCATGGGGGCGCTGTGGGGAAATTTGATTATGTAGGGTCCAAAAGATGACTTGTGACCAGACCCAAGCAGCAAACCTAAAATGGCTTTATCTGCACTTCATATGACGTCGAGTGTCACTGACACGGACCTGTGTGGCCTGTCTGCCCCCCCAGGAGCTGAAACACTTAATCTTGGAGGCAGCAGATGGATTCCTGTTTGTGGTTGCGACCGAGACGGGCCGTGTGATCTATGTGTCGGACTCGGTGACGCCGGTGCTGAACCAGCCTCAGTCCGAGTGGCTGGGAAGCTCACTGTACGAGCAGGTGCACCCGGACGACGTGGACAAGCTGAGGGAGCAGCTGAGCACCTCGGAGAGCTCCATGGCAGGTAGGCGTTGGCCCACAACCCTGAAAGGAAAAAGTCATTGGAGGATGGATGGATGGATGGATGGATGGATGCTTGTCTTGAAGGGAAACAGGCCATCTGAGTAAAAGGGAGACAAGTTTGTCTTTGCTGTCACTAGAGGGAGCTATTGAGCTATGGTGGCAGCTCATGAGGGATCTGCAGGAAGCTGCCTACTAACAGCTTCTGACTATGACCTTATTTGACTGGTGCTGCTGTCCAAAGCTGAGAAGGGTGAGTTTTTGGGGGATTAAAAACAACCTGTACTGAATTGTTCTGGTCGAGGTTTGATGACACTTGTGGGAGCTTTAGCCACGAGATCCACCTGGGTGGGCAGAGCTATGAGCTGTGGCCAAGGCCTCCAGAAAGCCTAAAGAGATGAGGTCAGGCTCTCCTCTGTGGTGATGGCGGTGGGACGCTGATCAGGATGTGGAGTTTCTCCATCTCTGAAGAGAGATTTTCAGAAAACAATACGGGAGGAGACAGGTGCCCGAAAAGCCGTGGTGTTGGAGGGGGGAGGTGGCCTCCTCATTGGCCCAGTACCTGAGATGGCGATACCTGCTTTAGGACTTAATGCAACCAATTATCCAATAAAGTTTATGGTTATCTTTGTAAAAGGATCGAAGGATTTTAAATTTATTGTGCAAGTGGTTTACAGGGACAACAGAATTTACTAGCAGCCTCTGCAATGATATAAATAATGTGTAGATCATACATTCATACATACATACATACATACATACATGCACATACTTATACATACATACATACATTTATACACATACATATACATGCATACACACATATAAACATATGGTGCATATATGATATGTGGAAGTTGTGCTCTGTACATTTTTGTTGGTGCAGTAAGAGTCAAAGTGCAAAGGACCGGGGAAGGGGGGGTTGTGTACGAACGTGAGGTGTGGTTTTCTACAGTAGTCAGTGCTGCAGGTGAATGGCAGGTGAGTGGCGCCCAGTATTGAGCACACCTGTTTGTATCTTGTTGTATCTGTTTGTCTTAGAAGTTCTTTTTCAAGGTGCGGTTCCCGCAAACACTCCGGTTTCAGAGTCGCTGATTTCACTCAATTCCACGCAGTGCCGCCTGAGGTCCTGCTAGCCGAGGTGGAGCTTTGGCTCGTGCTGCTTACCAGGATGTGTTGATGTGTTCCTGACGCCGCCTGCTGTGGTCCCGAACCCGGTGCCTTTTACGACGGCCGTTGTAAATGCCGTGCTCTTGCCGATCGCCGCGTTCCTGTACTGTTCCGCCGTCGGGCCGCCAGGCCTCATGGTGTCTGTGTGTGAAGCCCAGGGCAGGTGTGCTCTCTGCCAAGGAAACCAGAGCAGTGCTTTGCCGCATAAGTCACCCTGTGCGAGTTTCCCTTGGCCCATCTTCTGCTGCTTGGATGGCCCTGGCTCCCCACACGCCCCAGATGCAGCTCATTTCCTCTTGTTTTCTCCCAGATAACCCTTCAGAAGGTTTCTGTGGCTGATGTGGAGGCCGGCCTCTGCTGGCGGTGTCTGAAGTTATGGTCTCATTACCCGTCCACCCGCTGTGACTCCGCAGCACTCAGGCTGGCCTGAGACTCAGACTAGCACCCCCTGCTGGGTGGTTTTAAGAACTGCCAGGCTAGAACAATGAGGTCTGCAGTTCATGTTTACATTAAGGGACTATTTTAGGGACTTTTATTCCAGAGGAAATACCCACCCAGCATTAAAAAAATATAGAAACCACGTTCATCATTAAAATATAGTGCATTTATTTTAAATGACTTAATGTCCTAATAATATAAATGCTTAAACTTTCCACATCCTTCTGTGCCTTTCATAGTAGTCCTAGAGTCTGGTTAGTATGCAACTTTTTTTTGTTCTGTGGCTTATCTTTTGACTTGTACGCAGTTTTCTGTGGAAACAGATCAATGAAATGCAGAGCTGTCCCACCGGCCTGTGGCTGGCCCAGAGTGGCCCATGCTGAGGATTATGGGAAGTGACATCTGTTTGCCACATCTGTCCTCTATCCTCTGCCGCTGCTGATGTTGCACAGAAGCCGAGTCAAGCTGAAGTACCCACAGGCTGCTTGCTGAGGGCAGGTCCCATAAATCAGCGGAGAATCGCAGCTGTAGCGACTGAGGTCGCTTTGAGCTGCGCTGTACTGTAGTCCAGCCTTTTGGTTATTAGCCGGTTAGGGTAAGCTCCGTCAGCGAAGCTATATTGTAAACTTAGCCTCTCTGGCGAATTTAAATAACAAACATCTGTCACCGATGTGTTTTTTTTTTTGGCCCGTTTCTCTATTACTGCCAGTAAAGATTTTGCTTTTCAACCCTGTTTTTTGTTCAGGAGAGAACTATGCAGGCGTCATCACATTAGTCAACAGGTCTGTGAACTCATACACTTTGTTTTTCGTGTCCCTGTGATGAAAAATCTGTGTGACTTTTTGTTTGTTTCGATTGCCGTCACCTTTTGCACTTCTGAGGGGAAAACAGCATTCTTGGCCTAATTCTGTTAGGAGAGAGAAAAGAACAGATATTTTTTTGCAAATGTGATCCGCATCACACCATTGTGCTTTGAAAAGTGGGTTTCCCGCAATCCTGACTTTTAATAGATTAATTTCCTTTAGGTCAGATGAAGGTATTTGACATGTGCTGTATCTAATATCATTACAAGAACATCCATTTACTTTCTAACTGGTAAAACTGATTAGGTTCATGGAGATCCGGAGTCTGTCCCAGAATAGCGTAGAGGTATGTCCTGGGTGGGACGCCAGTCTGTCATAGCACACATACAGTCATACACTACGAGCAACTTAAAGATCTGTGTGCGTGTGCGCTCATGTGTAGGGGCATGAATGTGTGTGTGTGTATATATGTTATGTATATATTGCATTGTGGGGATCAAATGTCCCCACAATGTGATAAAAAAAAACTATTATTTTGATAGTGTGGGGACCATTTTTTCAGCCCCCACAAGGGGAAACTCAATTTTATAGAAATCTGTGACTGCAATTAAAAACTAAAAATGTCTTGTATTATGTTTGGTTGGTTGTGGTTGTCATTGTTGCGATTAGGGTTTTTTCCCTAGAAATGAATGGATGGTCCCCACAAATATGTTAATACAAACGTGTGTGTGTGTATTGCATATGTTTTGAGAAGGCATCCCCACAAGAATAATACCTAAATTCATTTTTTTTTATTTCCAAATACAAATTTAAATTAATTTCAAGTATTACAGATTTGTACAATTGCAAACAAGCATTTCTTCATACTGAAATAACCTTTTCAAAACCTCACGCAGTTAACAACAGCGCTCTGTGTGGATTAACCTGTGGCTCATTTTTCATGACTATGACACAGACTCAGACTCCATCCCCAGTAAAACTTTACTTACTTAGAGCCCATTTTGCACATGCTTACATGCTGTTTTCAAAACTGTTGAAATACGATATAAACTGAATTAGTGCAATTTGCTACATTTCTAAAGCTATGATCTTGGAAAGTATTGAAAATCTAAACAAGATGATGATGATGATGACGAAACTTTTATTGCTGATACATCATGTCACTTGTCACAAGTTCCAGTGAAAAACTGGCCATCAACCCGACCATACATATACAAACATCACATTATACGGGGTAGACCAGCATAGACAAACGGCCATCCGGTCCTGCGGCCAGAGGCGCTGGTCACAGACCCACCTGTTCACGCTGGGGGTATGAAGCGGTGAAGGCGTGGGATGGGGGGAGGGTGCGGTGAGTGTGCATCTGTACGTATGTATGTGTGTGTGTGTATCCAGGTGTCCTTGGGATTGGGGGAGAGGAATGCAAGAGAGTCTCACAGCCCTGTTCTTCCGGGGGGGTTGGTAATTCAGCAGCGGCCTTGGCCAGGGGCAGTGCCGATTAGGGGGGAGCCAAAATCTGTATAATACAATGAAAGATGAAAATAGAGCAAACAGCTGATTGGCGTTTCAGCTGAATCTCCACCCAGGTTTTCAGTCCCGTTGCCATAAAAAAACATCGTTGGAATGATTTTCTTTCTAAACGGATCACACAATGGATCACATTCCTTGAGAAGGATAGGAAGGAGTGTAATCGGAAAGAGTAGGTGTGCCGGGCCAGACAGGAACCGACGTCATAATTTTATTATCTAGTCATGGCTGAAATAGCCATTGGTCCATACAACGTGGTTCTTAGATCATGTGGAAGACGGCAGAAAAGGGCCAAAGGAAAAATAAATATATAAGTGTACACAGAGAGATGAGCCAAAACGTCAGAATGCTGACTACCGAGTTCAGGCTGTGTGTCACGGTCTGGGATATATTAGGTACTAAGCAAACATGCAAGATGTCAGTGAAGGCGAATGAAATAAAACGGAAGGTCTTCTGTGGCCAAATATCAGATAATTCTGATGATGATCACAGCAGTGATGTCACAACCCAGTTGTTTTATTCTTTTTTGTTTTTCATTTCTGCTTTCTTTCGTTTTTCTTGCTTTTATTTTTAAATGACCGCATATTCAAAAGCGCTGTGATGGTTTGGTGCCCCACCCTGGGTAATTCTCTGAGTTATACCCCCACAAACAATGGATGGATGCAAAAATTAAAAATAAAGATGAAACTGTTTGACGTGTTTGATTCATTCATCTTGTATTATAGTACATTTTGTTAAGTGAAAAGGATGTTAATCTCTAACAACATTAATTAAATGATAAATCAGATTTTTCAGACAAAATGATCCACCTTTTACTGTTTGTTCTTAGTGATTCTTGAGTCAGTGTGTTCCATATGACAGAGTTGTGTTTATTTTGTGAATTTTAACAACAAACATCTATTGTCTTTTAGTGGTTTTAGTGGGCATTTTGGTGGGGGGTTTGAATGTTGGGTCAACCTACATATTATTGATGCAAAATGTGTGAAGAGTTCTGAAAAAGTGACTTCAATATGGAGAAATGTTTGGTAGCGATTGTAAAAAAAAACCTTTAATACAGTGCTACCTCAGTTCTCAAACTCATTAGAACTCAAATTTCTTAAGTGTCGAACCAACCAGTTTGAAAAAAAAATACCTAGAACTCGATCTGAATCTTAGAAGTTGAACCGTGAATGCCGACCTAAGAAAATTTGTACGTGCTGGGAAATGAGTCACGTGGCACGTCTCTCAGTGGAAACAAAGGGTAACACTTCAGTCTCAGCTTTGCATTCGCTGTGATAGCATTGTGCATGTTTTCACTAGCTGAATACATATATTTAGACAGAAACTTTAAACAATGATAGACAGTAACAGTAATTATTATTATAAAATAAAATGCATTTTAAAATAAAGATTTTTAATTAATTATTTAAATATTAATAACAAACTATTAATACATTTAATTATAATATGGTCCTGCCGAGTGGGGACAGAACGGAGACAAAGGCGCAGATGTCAGGGTATCTGGGAATATGGGGTTTAATTTCAGGTAAGGCAGGAGTTCGAGTTCTGAGGTACCAATCTATTTGCTTTGGCACAATTTTTTTTAGAAGTTATTTGAAGTATTATAAAACTAGAATACCACAATACCTGTTCTTTGAATTTCTTCTGTTTAACTAAAATAAAGGTCAAAGTACTACAATGTTTCAACGTGTTACTAATTTTTCAATTTTATTTGGAAGGATCAGTGAGTGTCAGTGGAGGGACAGTGATATTGACACGTGTGTGTGTGTGTGTGTGTGTGTGTTTTCTCTTGTTCCAGGTCGCATTCTAGACCTGAAGACAGGTACAGTGAAGAAGGAGGGACAACAGTCATCCATGAGGATGTGTATGGGCTCCAGACGCTCATTTATCTGCAGAATGAGGTGTGTGTGTGTGTGTGTGTGCGTGCATGCGTGTGGGTTATGTGTGCATGACATTGTGGGGACCAAATGTCCCCATAATGTGATGAAAACCTGTTGGTTTCATGTTGTGAAGGACCATTTTTTCGATTCCCACAAGGGGAAACGCAATTTCATAAAAATATGTATGATCCAAAAGCTGAAAACACCAAAAATCTTTTATTTTGTCTGGTTCCTTATGGTTAAGGTTAGGGCTGGGTGGGAGTTAAGGGTGTCATTGTTAGGATTAGGGTTTTGTCCATAGTCATTAATAGACGGCCCCCACGAAGATTCGAAAACATGGATTGTCTGTGTGCGTGTGTTTGCATGCAAGTGTGTGCACGTGTGTGCATGCGCTTGCATGTGTATGTCTGTGTGTGTCTGTGTTTATAGATGCATGTACATGTGTGTGTTCATGCTTGTGTGAGCGGGTATACCTATTCTTATGGGGACACCCATAGCGTGATAAATATCCTTTTTTTTTCCTTAAGTGTGCGTGTGTGCGTATATGCGTGTGTGTGAGTGTGTGAGTGTGCACACGGTCGGGCTGTGGGCCCTATGTGTGTGGTTTCTATGCCGCCACACGCACCGGTCACCCCACCAGGAGGACAGTTTACTCTGGTACTCCCCTACACCTACACCACCACTGTGGTTTTTGAGTTTCCTGAAGGGAGTAGTTTGGTTTGTTATTTTAGTTTGGGGTTCTTGCTGTTTTGTGTATAACAGCCTCCCACCCCCTTTGTAAGCCACCCGCCTGTTCTGCTGACGCTGATGTTTCAGCCGTATTTTGGCACCGAATTGTTCAGAATGTCCCGTTCGTGGTTGGTAACCTCCCGTGTTGGGATTGATGCACAGCAGGTGTCTAAGAGGGTAGAGAATCCTGTATTTTGCTTGGAGTTTAAAGTGTTTCATGTATCAAATGGATTTTTGCTGTTTGTCAGACAAAAATTATGGAGAAATAAGCCTTACGCCAGTGAGAAGCCCCTCAGATTTAGCTCCCCCACGGAGCGATGCCGGTGCTCTGATGTCCCCAGCCGATTGGAGACCCTGGCTGAGTGCAGTGCCGCTCTCTGTGTGGCCAGGGACACGGGTTCCTCTCAGGTTCTCGTGGACTTGATGCTGGTGCCGTGACTCCTGGACACGTCCGCGGTGGAAAGGTGCAGGTCACATCTGGTGGAAATATGGCCCTTAGCTCATTCAACAGCCCAGCAGGGTGCAGAGAGAAACATCTTCTGGGGAGGCAGCGAGTACTGATATGACACTGTGGCTGTTTTTGAGGTGTTTATCAGCATTAAGCAGGTTTGGCTAAGACGCTTGTGTTTAGCAGGGTTGCTGATTCTCACGCTTTCAGACTCTCGTGAAAGAACTCTAACAGCAAATCTGTATCTGTAATATTATTCCATTATAAACCTAATTTAGCTACGTCAAAATAATTGGGGTATTTTTCAGACCCTACAGACTGTTACACCCTAATCTGTTACATACAGGTAAATGTGTGTGCAGACTTGTCTCGAGTTGAAAATCTCACATCAGCTAGCTGACCAAAGTTTGCAACCCTGTGTTTAGGTATGTACAGAGGTGGAGATTTCAGGTCCAGAAAGTAAAAATCCAAACCAGGATTTTGTTTCAACCAACCAGTTGAGTATAA
>JABFEB020000020.1:15460851-15484231 GCA_019775895.2 Stomatorhinus ivindoensis | reverse complement strand
GAATGAATGAATGAATGAATGAATGCTGCGAGCCAACATCGCCAACAGCGTGTGAAACTTGTCAGCAATAATGTTATTGGTTGCATATCCTTTCTCATTCAGAGAAGCTTGGCTTCCAGTTGGGACTCCAAGTCTATCTGTCCAATGATCATTTCCTAAGCAAAAACTATGTATGATGCTCTCATAGAGTTCCAGTGAAGCACATTGGCTAGACAGGCTTCAAAACCACATCTTCAGAGCATATTCACCAAAAAACTTTCTCCATTTAGACAAATCATACAAGAATCTTCCCTGCACTTAAATTGAAGCTCGGCGTAAGCGCTACACAACATCTTCCAACAAAGGCATATTAAACTTTGATTACACTGTTGTGATAGATGGCCATGACTGTAAATATCAAGCACGGATATCAAAAACGAATTCAGGGCATTTAGGAGCAGGTGAGGCGCACAAACCAAAGTCAGAATTAAACAACCCAAAGTGAGGATGTAACACACCCCGAGGCGGGGGGTGGTCCTGCAATTGAATGGGTGGCTGTGGTCTGTCAGGAACTTCCTGAAACCTTACATCTGCTTCACCTGTCTCCGTTTCGGGGGTACCGTACCAGTTAAGGATCTGCAGAGTGATTCAAATGTTGCAAGAGAGTAAATGTTGCACCCGTGAGCAGAAAAACTATGTTGTTGTTAATCAACTTGATAATAGTAGAAGTATTTGTTATATGGTAAATTATTATTAATAATAATTATTAATAAGTAAATTAACAATTTTTATTGTGGTTGTATTTACATCTAATATAATCAATCCAGCTACTCTGGCAGGATCTGGCCGTTGTTCTCAAAAATTCTAGGTTAGATCTTGTATTTAGCTTAATACTGATTAATCAGTTCGTATTCAGAAGATGTGTGTGCGTTGTGGTAGTATGTCACAAAAATGGTGTAAATGGGAGTGTGACCGCACGCAGGGGAGTCATGACAGATGGAGACGGGCTTATGAGGAGACAGGGCTGACCGGCCTGAGGTCTCTCTTAAATCAGGAGGGTTGTTACCAGCTTCCATCAAGTAGATGAATACCAGATGCCGTGATCTCATCGCTCAGGCTTGCACGGCATATCTATAACAAATTAAAGCTTAGGTAAATTTGTCTTCTGCCCTGTACAGAAGACATAAGTGTACACACACCATCAATAAAATACAGCGAGTTAAAGCATTATTCAATGTTATAGTAATGGCTCATCGTCAACCATTTGTAGACGGGCATGCAAACACAAACACACGCACACACATACCAGGATGTTCATCCAGTGCTCCAAGGTCACCTTGTCCGTCTCTGGTGGTGACTCTTAAGGGACATTGGGATGCACTAAAACCAGTGATTGGGCCACTGTTGTACTAATGCACTTTTGGTTGCTGTGAGTAGCCAAGCATTTGCCACTATGTTGCCTCAGTTGTACCAATGACCGGAAGGTGCCTGCAGGCACGTTCTTACTCGACTTCTTTGCCCAAATGTGATGCTGTCCTGTCAGAAGGACACTAGCAACCTAAAGAATGGGGAGCACGTTGGAGGAGCAGCGATGAATGTTTCCTGATTAGGCACACAGACACAGACAGCTCTGGCCAGTAAGAGCACCGTGCTGATGAGGTAATCACCTCAACCTTCAGGAAGCAGAGCCTTAAAAGCCTTCGGAGAAGATTGCTAAGTGTCTGGCTAATAGCTGTAATTCAAAAGTTGTTTATGAAAAGTAATTTCTACAAGATTTTTGCCCTTTGTGTCCTAAATATCCGCAGCCTTGTCAGCTACTGTGAATGTTGACTTGGAGCTGCACTCTACTGACGATTAGTTCTCCTTGTTGTGAGACTCTGGTTTCATTAAGTTTGCTTTTCTCATAATTCTTCCTTAGCCGCTGGAGTGTTTTTCATTGCGATGAACCATGCGTGATGACTACCTGAGCCTGTTCTTTAAACGCCAAAATAAAAGAGTTACTGGGGCTGTTCTTTAAAGACATGCTTTGGCATGGGGCAGGATGTTGTGCATCCTTTGGCTTCGTCGCAAAGCACCGACCTTGTCTGTAACTGAGCCCCACTCCAGATTTATACATGCCACGTCCAATTACTGATGTTGCAGATGAAGGCGGTCAGGAGGGGGTCCAGTTCCAGAGCCGGCCCTCAGAGGTGTGGTCGCAGTGGCAGGGGCAGCACCACGACCAGCAGGGCGGCGATCAGCACAGTCACACCCAGCCAGGGCAGACAGAGGTCTTCCAGGTAAACACATATCTCAGCTGTGGCTTTAAATCCCCTGTGTATATGTAGCTGTTTTTTTACAGATTAAGGAAACCCAGCTTGCCAGGTCACAGTCATCTCGAAGCAGCTATTATGCACCCTTCCGGGTTCGAATAACCAGTTCTCTCCCGGCTTCTAGGACATGCTGCCTTTGGCTGGGGATCCAACGCAAGGAACAGCCAATTACAACATTGAAGACTTTGCTGACTTGGGAATGTTTCCGCCTTTTTCTGAGTAGCTTCCAGTGACATGGAAAGGATAGCTGAGTTGTCTGGTTCTGCCTGCCTTTATGCGCAACGGAATGGTACATCAAAAAGTAAACACCTCCATGCCTGTAAAGGTCGGCAGACACTCATCCCCGTAAACAAGGGAGACGGTACCATCATCACAGTGAAATCCGTAAACAAGACTGATGAGTAACGTGTGATAGTAAGTGTTGATCACCTGACGGGAGTGTGACTTGCGTGCTGCAGTGACCGCGTGCTGTTGTGTGTCTGCCTTGTTTACATTCCAGAAGAGTTTCACCGCATTCAGTTTCCATATTCCAGGTGTCCGTGACAGACGTTGACTAAAGGCCCAGATCACTGCTCACACAGTTCACACAGAGTCTGTCCCAAAACACTGCATCAGTAGCATCAACTTAGGTGTCATTATCACTAATAACAGCTTTTGTTTAACACAGTAGGATTCAAAGGCAAAGCTGGGTACAATAGTTTAAAGTACTAAACACACAAAAAGTTGTTCTAGATTTGGAAGAGACAGCAGTAGCAGCTCTGTGTGAGGTGAAGGCCCTTATACAGGTTGAGCAGCATGAAGCAGTTTGTATATCGTGTTTTTCACTGTTCACAGAAAACGGCATTGGTTAATTTGCATGGCAATGCATGGCCAGATGTATGTATTGCAGTGTAGTGTTTCCCAACCCTGTCTTCAGGGACCCTCAGACAGTTCACATTTTTGCTTTACCAGGTACTGGGAGGAAGCAAAAACATGGACTGTCTGTGAGTCCCTGGGGACCGGATTGGGAAACAATAATGTATTGTGTAACATTTGGTAGTGGGATGAAGGACCATGAGTCACCATCAGTTTGCTAGATCAAGTGAGAGTTTTTGTAAATAAAGCGTGATTTATACATCACTGTTTTTGTATATGAAAAAGTATACGCATTTTACATACTATCGATATCACTGTGCATAAGTTAATCAGTGTATTAATGTTTAGTTTAATGTATTTTATGTCTGGACTTGTATAAAAATTGTGCAACTGTGATTATTTTTGTGTGACTGCACAGATGTGCTTGTGACAATTAAATATCAACTATACAGTCGACAAATTACGCAATTGTAATTAAATGCATGCTAACGTGCACCTATGCTGTCATAAAAACACAACATCATCAATGGACCCATGCTTATTGGCCAGGGGCATGCCCGAGTCATTGTATGTGAAGCCTGGTTTCAGAGTATTCATCCTTACATGCTTTATATCCCTGTGAACAGGGCTGGCTCTAGCAGTATAGACAGTTGCCTTGGACCCCAAATTACCTTTTTGCAGAGGACGTGAAATGTATGAGAGGTATTTTCTGCAAGAAAATGAAATGAAAATGATAAAATGAGAATACAATTTCCACTTGGCCATTTATTTTTTAAAGTCTGTGTGCAAAATCCTTTCAAAATGAAAATTAAGATGAAATAGCATCATTTGTATTTTAATTTTCTACTCATGTAGGAGTCAGATGTAAACATTTTTTTAATTAAAAATCCTTTTTGTATTTTATTTTTTCTATTTGACTTTTAATTTCCTACTTTTTATATACTTGCTTTTTCATTTTCAGGTTTTAACATATATGTTAATCGGAGCGGTCGGCAGAGCTTCGGATCACTGCTGCGCTTTCTCAGTGCGTGTGCGGAGTCCGTTCTCCTTGTGTTCCTTGGTCATGGTCGCCCATACTAACGGCGAAGTCTTACTTTAGCTACTTATCTGCAGTTTTAGCTATAATATTTTTAAAATAAGAAACAGAATATAAATGATTTTTAAACTGTAGCACACATATTTACGCAGGTATGCCGTTGTAAGCAAACATTGAAATTAGCCTGGGCCAAACCTCCATGTTTCCAGCTAGGTAGCCTATAATACCTATCTGGCCCTGGCGAATTTCAGTGTCATCAGAATGGCGTGCCTGCTGTGTACTATGAATTCATGTTTGCCTGACCCAAGATGAATACAGCCACCACATTCCATTTGGAAATATGGCTTCTTATTCAAATTATTGCTGTAAGTGTCTTTACACAGAGACTTGTGAAATTCTTATTTGAAATAAATATACATGATACAGCTTAAACCTTTTATTCATACTTTATTATGTATTTTAAAATTGTTGTTCATAAAAAGTGCAGCATGTGCCCCACAAACATTCCCTTCTAGAGAAGCTGCGAATAAGAAGCTCACTAAAGCTGCAAAATGAGACGGGTAAATGAATATCTAGCTGCAGATAAGTAGCTAACGTAAGACTTTGCCGTTAGTTTGGGCGACATGGGCGACCATGATCAAGGAACACAAGGAGAACGGACTCCGCACACGCACTGAGAAAGCGCAGCAGTGATCCGAAGCTCCACCCACCGCTCCGATTAACATATATTTGCATGCAGTGAACTTGGAAATGAAAAAGCGAAGTAGGAAATTAAGTCTAATAGAAAAAATATAATACAAAAATGGTTTTAAAATATTATTTCTAAATTTTTTATATCTGACTCATGCATGTGTAAAAAAATTTAAATGCAAATGGTGCAATTTCATTTTAATTTTCACCTTGGCAGGATTTGTGCGCATAGACTTGTAGAGATTGTATTTTCACCATTTTTTTTTTTTTGCAATTCCTCCCATAGAAATGATAATCAGTTTTCTTGGTAGGTAAAGTAAGGTGAGTAAAGCCTTGCCTAGGGCCCCTGCCTGGGTGCAGCAGAGTTGGTATCCCAGCATGCACTACAGGCAATGCAATGGTTGATGGGAGGCGGGACTCCTACATAGGAAGCATACAGTATGTTTCCTGCCAATTTTATTTAACTACATGCTTTTCTATTTACAATGGTTTCTGGGCAAAAATGTATTTTAAAATGAAAACCACCCTAAAACCCTTATCGGGAGCACCGCAATAGCCGAGCACTGGTAGGGAATCAGTTTCTAACAATGACAGAAACGTTAACTGGTTATTATAATCAGGGGTAATACAAGATCACTTCAGTTCCATTCAGATTTATTTCTGCTTTTATATGGATACTCGGCATGATCGTTCATATGTAACTTTATAGACAATAGCAAATTTAGAGTCTGAGAATTAATTTCAGGGTTTAATGCAGTACTGTGGCTTGCATGGACATGAGTACAGCTAAGTGGCAGCAATGAGCAGCTGTAAAGAGGCGGAGAGAAGCTTCAGCGGGAACTTTACACTGAGTGACAGACGTTCATAATCCTGGCTCCTGTGCCTCTTTGCCGCTATTATATTCCATTGTTTGCTCTTATTCTGCAACCTGAGGTGCACTTCTCACTCCCTAAACTCCACATAAACGTGCACCAGGCCGGAGGTCGCTCCGCGTTTTCCCTGCTGTTGTCCGTGACACTAGAGATTCATGTTCAGCAAAAGCGTTGTTAGCAGCAGACACGAGGGTGGTGGCTTAGGGGGTGCAGAGGTGCGCTGATGCCCTCGGAGTAGGAGGCCTTCCGTTGGTTTGACTACCCATGCGCCTTTGGCTGGTACATTCTGACGGTGCATGGATGGATGGCACCAGGCCGTCACCCCGGCTGCTGCTCCTCATGCCAGAGATTATTTAGGCTAACATACCTTTTTGTAGAATTCAAGAAAGATTTTACTGAAAACTTGAGGCTTTGCTGTCCAGCTCATGCAAAGTATTTTCTTTATCAGGGTATACAAAAAGGTCTTGATTACACTTTACTCAATGGGGCACAAATAATATAGTGTTAAGCTGTTACTTACATATTTAACCACAAAGTCTTAGTTTCATACTGATCTCATGTTAATTCAACACTAATGAATCATTACACGTGTTTTATCTAAAGCAGTTACTATATTCATTAAAATATCTGCTGATTCTGTAAACCTGTGAACTACTGAAGTCAAGAATAACAAGTTAAACACTGTTCTTGTGTTTGTTCATTATTAATGAATCATGATGCAACTTTTATCCCAAGTTGTTACTATTTTTGTTACTAAATCTGTTAATTCTGTAAATCTTAGCGAACTACTGAAGGAACTACTACAGAAATGCTGAAAGAACAAGTCATGCAAAACACAAGCTAAACACTTTTTGTTCATTATTAATGAATCGCGATGCATCTTTTATCTCCAGCAGCAAGTATATTTGTTTGTGATTTGTACTTTAGCGACTTAGTATTCTTGCCCCATCGGGTAAAGTGTAACCAAGGTTTTTGTTTTACTTTAGTTGGCATGCTAAATCCCTCGATTTAATGTCCTTTCTACTGTGGTAAATAAACAGGTGAAACAGGTGATCTACCTTTAGCTGCCACACAAAGTTGAGCTTCTCACGTGCATGATAAACCTGAACTGGCCCACTAAATATGTCTGCGTAAATAAGTAATGGGAAGAGCTCTGAAGTTGCTCTGAGTAAGAAAATCTGCTAAGCAAGTAAAATATAATAATCACTTCTGGTCTGCTTTATTTTACTTTGTTTTCAAACAAAACAGGGAGTCTTAATGTGTGTTATCCTGAGAGCTCTAGGGGCTGAGAGGGGGGAAAAAAGCTCCTTTCTGAAATGTTTTTTTACTCTAGCAGATTTTTCTCTGAACTGAGAGGCGATAGGATCACGACTGCTGCTGCCAGTCTACACACTCCCTGTCTTGTTCCAGCTGAACAGGGCGTCTTCACCCTGATTGATAGGTGGTCCGGTCATACCCCGGGCACCTGTAGTCCTCTCCAGTCATTCTTCCCATTCTTCACATCAGCTCTGACCTACCTCTCCTTTCTTCTCAATTCAGGGTGGAACAATTCTCAGCATGTTCCTTCCAGGTTTCGATCTGATGTGATTTCTGACTGAGAACAAAAACCCCATGTCGGACCACTCAGAGACTTACTCCTGTGTCAATTACAGTTAAATATGTCAAAAGAATGTATTTTAAATGTGATTTTTATGACCTGCTGTAACTACTGCAGCTATGCTTGTTCTGAAACTCCAAGCTTTTGAGCTGTGATTCATTTCATGTTGGCTTTGGTGTATTTCTTCTTCTTGAACTCCTTTTTTATTTCATGTTCCTTCTTACTAATTGGACACAGATCTACCAGCATTCTGTTGGAAGCAAATGGGAGAGCGGCATGAGACTCTTGAGAGACACAAGACGTTCACTCCGCCTTGTGTTGTCATTGGCTGATTTGGACTATAGTCCCTGAGTCCATGTATCATTCCCCAGTCCGTGCCAATGCTCAGACCTGGTGAACTCTTTACCTCATAACTAAATATGTATGTTGTAGTATTTTTATTTAGCAGCCCTGTCTGTAGATAACTAAAAAAAATTTTGAAATGACACCTTGACACCTGCTTCTCTTCAGATGTGCTATAAGCTGCCCATCCTTTGTAGTGAAACTAATTTTTCTCCCCCGCTGATTAGCGCATTGCAGATGATGTGAATTATCAGAAATGATATTGATATCCAAACAGCTAATTTAAATATCTTGAGTCGTGGGTGTTTTGCTATGGCGCACTCTTCATGACTGACAGGTCATGTGGTTTCTCCCTTGTCCGCATTCAGAGAAGATCCCCCAGAATTGCCCATTAGTTGGCAGCGCAGACAGGGATCCATACTAATCTGAAACTCTGGACTGCAGGCTGCTTTTAGCTGTCATCTTTCCCAGGTGCAACACGCAGGCTCCTCATCTAGAGTGAGACCTTAGTAATGGCTGCGGACCGGCTCGAGATGCCCATGTGTTGGCGTTTATTAATACTTCCTGGAGCATGAGGCTCTACTGGAGTGACAGCTGTGTTTGTAGTATTTCCAGGCTGGGTTGACTGTCCCGGAGGCCCTATGATCTGCATTACAGGAGCGGAATCACTAGAATGTCTAGAAAACAGCTACAGACCAGGAACGAATATGCGTGCGTGTGTCTGTTTTTGTATTGTTATGAAGTTTGAAATCGGAGTTGTGGCGTAGCTTTCGAAAGTTATATTTATTTTGGAAATGCAAAATAAACACAACAATATATTGCCAAAGTCCACAGATTCTTTAAAAAGTCAACAGAGATGAGTCTCAGGCTCTTGGGAAGAAGAAATGAGATGTTAATGAAACGCGTTATTTATGTTGCAAGTGATTCAGGGGTAACTGTTCCCAGAATAAATGACTCAGGTATCCCTGTCTGTAGTAGTTTTGGCCCCTGTCACTTGTGAGGTAAAGCATGGTCTGACTATTCCATCAGTACTACTAAACAGGAATACGAATATATTGATTCAGAGCCCAACCTCCAGTTACGTCTCCATCCATCTGTATGAAGTTTTTTTAAATAAGCCTCCATGACAGCTTTGACCTCTGTGAGAGGAGATGGGGGACATGGGGAGCTGGAAATGTTTTATTGCCTTAAATGTCCATGAAACCGTATATCTATGTTTCATGTGCATGGCTAATGGTAATGGAGAGAGCAGAGTCATAGCAGGTGACAGCCTGGCCCTGACCATGAGGAGGTCAACATAGAACATTCCACTGGGCTGCTAAACATCCCCTTAAAATGAATTAATTTTACTTTGTGGTGTGCCGTCACTGATTGGTCTTGTTCTTTGGAGGGGATGTCTGAAAGACTCCACATCCATGACATACGGACTGCAAGCACCGGTATGCTTAATTATTTTTATTCAACAGTGTTCATTCCCTTTAATTACTGTTTTATTTTTTGCATGTTTAATTCGCTGTTAGTGTCATTTAGCAGAAACACCTGTCACCCTGTATTTGATAAGTGGAATGTTGGATACAAAGCAAAAAAGATAAAGCTGTATAAATTTGAAACCATAAAGTCAGATCAGCAGAGGTGCCTCGCAGCAGAAACTTTAGATTCTGTCCTGCCCTGTTGTGGCTTGATGGCTTGCCCGTCTATCCTGCCCTAGCACTTGCCCCTGGCGCTTGCAAGGCTTTCCTAGCACAAAGTGTTCCTGTTTTTGATGTAGTTCACTGTCATGTACAAAGCAGTGATGTTTGTGACAGGACTGAGGGCAGCCAGCAAGTGTCACTCCGCTGGCAGCGAAGTTGCCAGATGTTGCTTTGCAGCAGCAGTCTTTCCAGCAGGGCCTGTCAGGCTTCCTCTTCCCTGCAAGGTGGAGAACCGTAAACATGGCAAAGCCAACCTGACTGCGTCTGCTTTGTTCACAAGTTCTGTTACGCTGCTGTTAACATTCTGTGCTCCTGGGCTGTCTTCTTTCTCATTAAGAATGCATGCCTTATTTGGATCTCCGTTTATGATTAATATTTCTTTGGAGTTAATACTAACCTGAAGATTATACCCTTGAATCAATTAAGTTGTTATTAATACATGACAGTTGGCTCATCGGCCAGCTTCATACATCTAAGGGTCTGAATCCAGACTTTTGGATGTTTTCTGCAGGTTTCCTCCTGCATTCTAAAGACACATTTGGCTGATGCCTAAATTATACATAAGGTGGGAGTGTGTGTATGTGCCCGTCTATGGAGTGACATCCCATTCTGCGTGCTCCCCTGCCTTGTGCCCTATGCTTCCTAGGACAGGCTTCTCCCAACCCTGTAGTGGATAAGTGAAGATGGAGGGATTGATAAGAGGAGCCAGAGAAAACCTGTATAACTTGGGGAGAGAACAAACTCCACACACACAAAGCCAAGGTGGAATTTAAACTCACAACCCTGAAAGTGTGAGCCAGCCGAGCTACCAACCATATCTCCCCCAGCAGAAAAAGAGATAGGCGGCATTTCAATAGGGACCCTGGTGCTTCTTATGAACTGCTACAGAGGGTGGATCTGAGATACGACATAACACAGACGTCCCTAAAGCAATGGATTTAGGAGCTCCTAAGATATTTTCAGGGTGATTAAAATTATACTGCTTTGTGATAACAAATTAACAATATTTTCTAGTTGTGTTTGTTCAATTTGAGATGAAGAGAGGTGCTTAAAGCATTGACTGTTGGAATACTATTTCAAATGAGCTGTTGGACACTAAATTAATTCATTAAGTTAACAAGTGTTTTGGTTTTAAATGTCAGTGCTGGCAAAGAGAAGCTGACTCCTCTTACCCGCAGATATGCACACACACTGACCGGCACGAAGGTGACACTCATCTGAACTTCAGTGAAGTGTGACGTTCCTTAGGCCGAGAGCCAAGATTAAATTCTGACACCCTTTGAAGTCTTGTCAGTTTTGGCAGGGGATTCTTTCAGTAGCACTGATTCTATGAAGCATGTCCTTTTGGATGCACCGGTGGTCTCTAACAAAGATAATAAAATTCCCAGATAGTCTCAGTAGAACTGGGGATCTCAAGATGAATTACGTATTTTTTCTCTAATAAACCAAGTCGATCCAACGTCCTACTACGGATGCAATAAATCCACCCAAAATACCTTAGGAATGCACTATAACTTTATTAGCAGTGGAAGAGAGCTGCCTGTTGACGCTGGCCACGCGCGATTCTTAATGTTATATGATTTACTGTTTTCTCATTAGTATTTTTTGTTGAAAAAAGTAGCGCTTTATTTATCTCGTGATAAATTATCCCACTGATGCTACATTGCCAAAAGTGTAAAACACATTATATGCCTAAATTTGTACGTGTAGCGGCTCCTAGAAAGTTACCATTTTTTAATTTACTGATGTACACATTAGCCCCTTAGGTTTCTCAATATGTATTGTTAGTTGTCAGTTTCAGCTGGCAAGTAAACATAGTTAAAACAATTAAAGAGGGTTGGCCCTTTCGTAATAAGGTAGACGCGCTTGTGTTATGTATTACGAATATTTAAGTAAAATATGCATTGTTATCCGAGTAAAACCTAAACAATCTCTTTGTTTGCTAATCGGTTATCGCTTTTCTTACTGATGATCGCGATATATACACTGTTAACGTCGACTGTATGTAACCCTGGTCAGATAAAAAGATTTCACAGCTATACCGCCAACATGTAGTTACATCATACGTAAGGTAAAGCTCGTTATCTTTTAGCTATCCACCTCTAATTTACCGACAATGACGAACTTAAACTCGCCAAACCAGGTACTTTCCTGCACCTGCAGCTAAACTACAGTCTGCCAAGATGTGCGTGCGAATGCCTGGAGCCGGTTGCTAGGCGACTGACGTAACGCCCGGGAAAGGTCATTCCCGAGTCCAGAGGAGAGCGGCATCCCGCCGCGCGGCGGCGCGTGAACAGGATATCCGCGGCTCTAACCCGGAAGTCGGGCTCCGGGGCTCCAGCACTTAGTCGGCACATTAGGATGTGATGTCGCCTGCGTTTCGCGGCACATTTACGCTTGGAAATAGGTGTCGTACATGACATCAGATAGGAGACTATTCGATACAGAAAAGCGATTAAAAAAAAGCAGACAAAGGCGCAGCCGACGAGCCAGCATTTTATAGCAGTCGCCGGATCTTGCCGTTTTACCAGGTCGCGTTTTACACCGGTTTGCTGCTCCTGGGTACCGGGATTATATCGACCGATTAAGGTAGACCGTGATTCGATGCCTGATCAAGGCCCTAGGATGAATGGTTTCTCCATCGGCGAACTGTGCTGGCTCTTCTGCTGCCCCCCGTGCCCGAGCCGCATCGCGGCGAAGCTCGCCTTTCTGCCACCGGAGCCCACGTACTCAGTACAGACGGACGCCAACGGCACCACCACCCTCCATTTAACGGAGCGGGCGGACTGGCAGTACTCCCAGCGGGAACTGGACGCCGTCGAGGTGTTCGACACCAGGACGAGTCGGGGTAACCGTGTGGGCTGCATGTTCGTGCGCTGCGCCCCCAACAGCCGCTACACGCTGCTGTTTTCCCACGGCAACGCTGTGGACCTCGGCCAGATGTGCGGTTTCTACATCGGTCTAGGGTCGCGGATCAACTGCAATATCTTTTCGTACGATTACTCTGGGTATGGCGTTAGCAGCGGGAAGCCCTCCGAAAAGAACCTGTATGCCGATATTGAGGCCGCCTGGCAGGTCCTGAGGACGAAGTAAGTGCCTTAGATCATTTATATTCCTTTGGTCTCTCTAACCGGTGGTAACCCACAGACGCGAAGCTCCGATTGGTGACATTTTCCGTGTTGGGCTGCGTCCTCCTTTGTTAAACACTTCCCGTGGTCATCCATTGAAATCCACTCGCCCAGATCCGACGTCTTCACCCGTGAAACGATTTAAGTCGGTGCTTGTAGTACCTCTGGTGTGGCGGACATGATCCGTTAACCCGCCCGAAGCAGGTTCGGATAATCCGTCAGTATTTACTAAAGGCCATGTCGGGTTTTTCCTCATGAGACCCCGGTATGTCTTGGAAAATGACTCTACTAACAGGACTCCCTGTTCCCGCTGGCGAGGGCCCCAGAGTGGTGCCTGCAGCCTGGGTGCATCGGGTCTTCATTATCCCCTAATGCCCCACCCCAGTCCCTTAATGCTGTACCTGTCCCCGAGTGCGTGTAGCTCCAAATCAATGTCAGATAATGTTTATGAGCTCTTAATATATTACAGTAATGGGTTGCATGTATGTGCTTCTCATGTGTCTGTGCTCTTTGATTTGGTTTCTAGAGCCATTTTACTGTGTTATTACCATATTACTATACTGTTCTTTTTCAGATGAGTCATTAACCACGTGTCATTTTCTCCTGTATCATCCAGGCCTTCTTAGGATGACAGAATGCCATAGCCCACTTGTTAACTTCACGGTGTTTGCTGTTATGATAGCTTATGGTAGCAGAATTCCTGTGCCGCTGGGCATTAACATCTCCTGCCCCTGTGTGCTATTTTAGGGATGTTTGTGACTTAAACAGCAAAGCACTGTAATTGTAATTGTGACCTGTTGCAATAACTGCTGGCCCTTGATGTTTTTAGGTTTTTTTTTCTTGTTGAAAACCCCTCCATGAATTGGCGATGTGTTCCTCTAGTTTTTTTATTGTTTCTGCAACCAAGGTAAATCCAGTATCTTGCCAAGTGAAGCATTCTTTTGTCATAGGCACTGGGAAGCCTTAAAATGATCAGTCATCTGCAACCAACTGGGCCAAAGCCTTTTAAGTGCATTTGAATTAATTAGACGCCAACTTCCCATGCGGGGAGCGAACGTATGTGGCTGGATGGGCTATGATACCAAATTGTAATCCAGAAGTATTAACATTCCTGGAAAGTGTGCCAGCTGAGCACTGGAAGGGTCTTCAAAGTATCACACTCCAACCACGAGTTTCCACTGATCAAGCTTTTTTCAGAGGTATCACCAAGGGGAGCCGGTGCCCACGCTTGGTGGTGGTGTTCAGGCCTTGCTTGGATCTAGAGGACGGTACAATATCTGCTGAGCCGTCGGTGCTGTGATCACAGCGACTGGCCCTGCAGGATTGTAAGTGTATGATAGTTAAGCCTTGAAATGTGCAAGTAGGCTATTTCAAATTCTTTGTTAGGGCTGTAAAGAAGACCAGCGAGTGATTTTTCTTTCCTATTCAATTTTGCCAGTGTGTATGGCCCTGACCCTGCTGCTTTGTCTTGGCACAGTCTGTTAATTTGAATTCTCTCTGTGTTCCTACATTTTCACTTAATCTCTTGGGCTGTACATGGATTTTTTACAGTTTATTGATATACCTTCAAAATGAAATATAGGACAGTGCAGTTGCCTTTATGTTAATATACTTTTATATGTTAAAATTAGGGCTTAAAGATTTTTAGTAGCAAAAGTATTCCTTCCTGGTTATAAACAACGCAAGAGCTTCCGTCGTGACATTCCACAGACTCTCAGAATACACAACTAAAATCATTTTATTTCAAAACATTGACAAAAGGCTCATAGGTTGGAAAAAAAATGTAACATGCAATATTTGTTTTATTTTAAGAGTGGTAACTTTCTGACCAGGTAAGCATACTTTAAAATATAGGTTTGAGTTTTTTCCTAAACATTCACCTTCTGTTTTAAGAAGAATGTCAAGGCTGCTTTACTGAAGCCCCACAACATGGATGTAGACCTAGGCATAATTTTATTTTTGTCTTTATTTTGAGACTTCTGTTTGCAATAATGAAAATATCTATACTGAATAGTTAGTTGTATGTTTGCAGACAGGGACGGAAACCCTAAATTTCCATTAAATTTTGAATGCAATGTTTGTAATAAGTGTGACATCTCGCATATGGCTTTCACTTAAAATTAAACATTTAGCCCACCATACTCACACACACATGCCAGAACCCCATGGACTCCTGGGATTTAGGATTTACTGTGACAAATGAGCTAATGTGAATGTAACTGCAAAGCCTTCACCAAACAGTCTGGTCTGCCTTTCAAGTGAATTGTTCATTACATTTTGAGAGGCCATTTTCTTTTGAGTGGCACTGTATTGAAGTATTTAATGCAAGGATTCGTCCGTTCTTTCTTTCCCCATTATTGCCGTGTCCTTATGCTGAAGGCCAAATAAGTCTCGTAGAACAATTTCCTGCTTCTGCAAAATGAAAGAAATGTACTTTTCCCTCAGATTTTCCCACCACCGTTTCCCTTCTGCTCCCCGCAGTCACCGTATCACTGGCCTGCATGCCCTTTCTCCCCGTGTGACTAAGCTAAAATCTTCGTGGTACTCCCTTACATGTCTTTAAGCATCTACTGCTTCCTTGTTCCTGCTCACATGTACAGGGAGTTTCATGGTCGCTTGCTATATACTTGTAATAGTAGGAGATGTGGTTCAGTTTTATATCGCGGTGATCTCTGGTGACGGATGCAGTAGATTTCTCTCCGATACCAAATATAGATGGCTAGGAAATGTAATGGGGAGGCCTCGTTGAGAGAAAATCCTAGATAAGCCCCGGCAGCTGCTGAATACTGTAGATGTTTACTGTATCTGTCAATTAGATATTTACCTTAATGGTAATGCTAATGGTATTTAGCTGCCACTTCCTGTTACCCAGCATTCACTATGGCCCTATTTGGAGTTGTCTCCTAATGTGTCCTGACCCTGCGCTTGACTTTCATGCGCAATATTCACTTGGCGGCATCAAACTAACCTGACCGCCAATGCCAGGTTTTTAACAGGGTGTATCTTTCTGTATTACTGCACCCTTTTATCCATTTTAACCAACTGATATGTGCCCTGTAGCTTTAAGGGAGGAGGTCGCCTGGTTGATATTACTCTCATCTCGTGAGAAGCGACTCTATGCCTTTACCCTCATTGTCATTTTGGCTTAACACCCCTGGCAGATGGGGTCCGGTCCGTAACGGCTCCCATCGGGCTCGGAGCGTTTGGCTGCCGCAGACCTCCAGTTTGAACGTGTCGCCGTGGTTCTGAATATGAGCTCTGGTCAGAAGTGAGCTCTGCTCCCTCCTCCTCCTCCTCCTCTGGGTTCTGGCGAGACGTTTAAACTGCAGGGTGAGGGCAAGGGGAGGGCCAGAGAGACAGCAGGTGTCTGGCCTGCAACCAGCAGTGTGTCTTGTTTCTTTGTAACTCTGCTGGGTTTGTTTGGAGGAAGTACAGTAACTCTATGATTGCTGTATCCAGTAGTGTGGGCGTCAGTTCCACCTCATCAGAGGAGCTATGAGACAATGCCTCCTGGCAATAGGGCTCATCTGTGCTGGAAACAACGCCAGTGTCAGTGAGCGCGTGTCAGAATTCTAAGTATGTGGGTGCCACCATGTCCTGGAAAACCCCTGTATCTTGTTTTAATTAAAACTGCTTCCAGCTATAGACAGGTTAGGTAACTGAAGATTAGTATGAGCCGTAATTAAGATGAAGTCATTTTATTTATGCCCTCAAACAAAATAATTAAATCAGCTTTTGATCCCTATTAAATTTCAGATGTCTGACTTTTTAACTGTTTTATCTTAACACATCTGAGCTTCTCAAAAGGCTGGCATACCTTATTTAAATAAGCGTGGGATGTAAATATGTAAATAAACGTGATGTACAGCTTGGTGTGTTGCAAATACTGGTTAGAAGATCCAGTGAAGTCTATCTGTAAAGAAAGGGACTGGAGTTCATAGTTGGGAGCCTGTTTACAAAGGTCTCCGTCATTGTTTTGGAAGGGCAGGTACTGCTGAGCTGCGCAGCTTAGTCTGCAAAGGAGGCACGTGCAGGCGGCATTGAGGAGGGCTGGGGGTAGGGCCCCCCTCCCCAATGACACTGATACCCAGGAGACTGGCTTTTTTTTTAAATAACATCCTAACAGCACTAAGTGACAAGAGGTCTGTCTGCCGCACAGCCAAGCTTCCTTGTTATAAGATGCATTAACGTGTCTGTTTCAGGGAGCCTGAGTCCACCTTCAGCCTGTATATACCTCAGTGTTCCCTGGCTGCTCACAGCTCCCTAATTGGGATTAATTTCCTTTTATCTGGAGTTGTTTATGTCATGCTTTCACATCTCTGCACTTGTCACGTCAGGCACATGCCTTTTTGATGAGCTCAGCGGTAGTTGCTTCGATGGGCCTGGGTCTGAAGTTTCACTCACTAGTAGAGCTGTGTGATATGACCTCCAATTAATTTCACGATTAATTGGACGTTTTATCTCGATTATTGGACGATAATTGTTTTTTTTTGCCCTCATTTCATTAAGATTTGTACTGTAAATATGCTCAACTATTAAAGCTGGCATATTTCTCTAATGGAAGACTGTATATCTTTGACATGGATGAACCATTTAGGGTTATTCATTGAATATTTCAAACAACTGAAATCAAAACACTAATTGCTTTGATTGCCTTGTAAAAAAGGTCACATTTTAGTTCCTTAAAAAGTAGAAAATGGTTTGCATTTTCCACTATAAACTGATGATCTTGACTGGTTAAATTTTTTTTTTCCCTGTCTCAGGCAGATTAGGATAGACAAATCTAATTGACATTTGTATAGTTACTACATGGATAAAAGGTAATAAAACGATGAGCGTCACTGGTTAATTTTTTGACGATTTCAAAATATAAATTTTTATATTAGTGACATGCGTATTAAATTTCTGAACTGTGTATAATTCAAATACGATATACAGTGCAGTACTGTACATAAAATATAGCTTATTGTAGTTTCACTGCTGTATCTCAGTGGCTCTATCAACTTTGAGTTTATTTGTAATTGAGAGAAAAATACTTTCTTTTGCTCATGTTTTCTGTGCATGCAGCATTAGCCTCAGGTAGAATTACTGCATAGTTACATTTTTTTCAGTGTTATGTATAAACAGACCCAAAATTAACACTAAGTGGATTGAGTGATTTCACCAAGCAAATTAGGACAGTATTTGTACAGGAATTATTTTGTTCCAAGCTTTTTGATCCATATATAAGCGGTTGATTACAGTAACTGCGATCAATATAAGTGGTTTCTACTGTATTTTAAACATTGGTGGTATTTCCTTTGGTAGCTGAAACTGTTTTTTCGCAGTGTTTACATCTGACCTCTTTTTGTTCGGCGTCATCTTCACTAAAGCCGCAATGTGTCCAAACGACGGACATGGCATTTTTCTTTGGCACCAGTTGCTGGAGTTGCTCAGTCGGCTCGGTGTTTGTTTTCCTCCATGCTGCTTCCATGCCGCAGACTGGGTGGGGCGGAGTCATGTGACAGCATGCATGGTAGTATGTTTTTAAAGGGACAGTACATGAACACACTGGGGAAAGTATTAACAGAAGAAAAAAATTCAATTAATTGCCCAGCCTTACACATGGGCACTGGACTTCCGTCCTGTTGGGTGTCCTGTCATCAGTGCTACAGATATTCAGATCTTATGGAATTTTGGCTATTTTACTCTGTTGACTGATAAACTAGACTTGACGAATGAAGGTGTTTCTCTTCAGGTAGTTTTCCTGCAATGGCTCAGAATGTTGTGGCTTTGCTGGTTTTCTGTCACTGTACCTTGTTCCATGTCGCCTTCTCTGTGAAGATGACAGCCTTCCTTTGTGCACTTTGGTGTTTTTCCGGAACTCGCTCTGCAGCTGACCTGGAACGTCACAGCTGAGTTTCTCACTTTACCCCGGTTTTCCCGTGTTTTGTCAAAGCGCGTTCTTTGTGATCGCCTTTCCTGAATTCATGAATGCTCTTTGCTTGCAGGCCAGGGGTTACATCGTGTTCTGTTAGCTGTAGAAGCAAACACTGTAGATCTGCAGTATCTGAAATCTTGTCATTAGAGAGAACCACAAAGACGCACTGCTTGAAGTGCTGCTATGGTTTACTTAGAAATAATACTGACAGGTTGTAGTAGTTCCAAATTGTCATGTTGCCTATTTGTCATGATAGTAATTGAGTGAATTAAAATTCTGACTTATTCTACTCACTGTTATTCATTTTATTTATGTTCCCAACCACTGTGCCTGCTTGATCATCATCTCCCACCTTAGCTCTGGTTGCTTATGGCTCTTAATGAATTTGTTGTAATTTCTGGAATGAACCTGCAGCAGTGCTGCTGGTGTCTGGGGCTCGGGGGTGGGGGGAGGTAGGCTGGGGCATCAGACGATGGCGGGGGGGGGTCGCGGGGGTCAGAGGTTGTTGTGTACTGTCAAGAGCTCTGACCGAAAACATCTGCTAATGTCTGCTTTGCTTGACAAAATATCTTGTTAGCTGAGCTTGTTTGGCGCATGCCGGGCACATTAAGATGTTCCTGTGTCATGATCATCTGTCATTTCTCATCCAAATCTGATCATTCCATTCCCCGCGTAGCCGGAGATGAGGCATCTAATCAGTCCTCATCCCAACCATTTCTGCCGTGATGTATTTTTGTGAACGTGGTTTGACCGTCCGTCTAATTCCTTGATAGTTATGGGAGGCCTGCTTTCGCTTTCTGCTGTTACCGGCTTTGACCAAGAATGCGTTTCAGTAAATGCATGAAATTATCGTTTTCTATAGATGTCAGCATCTGTTTAGAAGATTTGGCTGTTCTGTTTTTACTGGGCAATGCTTTGTTGATATGAAAAAGCTTTAATAAAGAGGAATTGTTTTATACTTTCCACTGGCTCCATTGTCCTCCTGTGTTGTGGCTTTTGATAAATGCTGGAGCCTTAGTGACACTTGAGTTACAGCAGGATTCCATATGCATGCTTTGCCTTGCTGTGTGTCCTGTTCTGACACGACCATCACTGTCTGTTCATTACCTTTCTGATTCTTCTGAAAGCGATTCTTAACCGAAAAGGAAAGTGCGACGGGGCAATTTTAAGTGCGTCTCTGCACAGCCTTCAGATATGACCGGGAACAGAGCAGGGCGTGTGCGAGGACTTTGAGCTTCTAGCTGCTTTCATTCACAAGCATTAGTTTTTCACACTTGTTCATTATAGGGTGGCCCTGCTCATACTTGGATGCCCCCCCCCCAAAAAAAAAAAATGTGGAAGCATCTTAAACATGCAGAGGAACCAATTTCATGGCCTTTCATGTTTGAGGAGAATGCCAGAACCTCAAGTGTGTGGCTTGTTTTCTGTGACTAGTGGTGGGATCCTTTTTATGGGCTGCCCCCCCCCCCTCTCCCCCTCCCCGCCAGGGCGGTGCTTCAGAATTGCACTTTGAACTCCACCAGCAGGAATTCCTCAAGGCCCAATTTCATGCAGTCACCTGCTCCTTGTATTATCTTCCCAGATGTTTTACTATACTGTAGTATGGAGATTAATGCTGATTTATTCACCAGCCACAGATTAACTGTAGATAGGCGTCATCTGAACTCTCGTGCTGGCATCCCTACTTGGGACAATTCCTTTCAGCCTGGTTACCCGAGGTCATGTCTTTTGTGACTGTCTGCCCAGGTATGGTGTGACTCCTGAGAGCGTCATCCTGTACGGCCAGAGCATTGGCACGGTGCCCACAGTGGACCTGGCATCCCGCTACGAGTGTGCCGCTGTCATCCTGCACTCGCCACTCATGTCAGGGCTCCGCGTGGCCTTCCCCGACACCAGGAAGACGTACTGCTTTGACGCATTTCCCAGGTGAGTCAGCCGTGCAGCCTGCTGTACCGCTGGAGCTGAAGCCTGGCTGCCACCATTGGCATAGACTAAAAAGTGAGGCTGATAAGATGCATCATGATGAATATTATTAAGGTGGTGATTAGACTGCATTGATGTGTAACGTCAGAATTGATTCTCAGTTTTTGAGAGCAAAATCATCCTTAAAGATACTATTGTATATTACTTAATGGCATTATTATCTGAAAATGACTTTAGAATGATAGAAACATTTATTTTTATTTAATAATTTTCTGACTTCTTAAAATGATTTTGCAATAAGTGTTTTTTTTTTTTTTATTTACATTTTATGAACGACTTCCAGGACTCCTGGTCCCTGAGTGTTAATTATAGGTTATGCAGAGACTGAATCTCAACAGCATGCAATGCATACAGCAGGATAAAATACACAATTGACTCATTTCCATTCTGAATTTAACATTCACACACTTAAGTATATAACCCGTTGCTTACCATGCCCAGAATGGCGGCCTTGCAATATTCTGGTTATTGCGTCAGCCCTATTTCACAGTTCATTCACCATTTCTCAAGTTACATGTTTGTAATTCATTGTTAGATCAATCTGTGAGCTAGATTATTCATTTTACACGGAATAAAAATGATGTAACATTATTGTGATCTGTGTCATCACTGCCTACCCGCATTTATCGGTATTGGTCTAAATCGGTCAGCTGATTATTGTTCTTGCTGGTATTATGTGATCTGTATTGGTCAGAATTTCTACATCAGGGCTTTTTCTTCTCTGCTTATAGTTCAGTAATTGGGCTTTTTGACAGTTTACACTTGCTTGTTCTTCAGAACAACTTTTATTTGTTTTTATTATGTAATTAAGGTTCCCATAGTCATATTTGTGACTTACAAGGGATTGAATTTAGTTGATCAAGATAATAAATTAATCAACACTAATCATGGTTGAAATTAGTCTTCCAGTGCACAAAATTGTTCCCTTAATTATCATAATCAAATTGGACCCAGTGGTTTATACCTCCTGCTGGAACGTGAAGGCAGGACAGACCAACCAGGCCCCAAATGGGAGGACGTACTTCAGCTTCTCTCACTGCCAGATGCTCTTGCCAACCTGGTTCCACCTGGCTCTCAGCACAAGCCTCGTCACCCATATGTATGCCCCTAATTGCCTGTTATTCACTGATAAAACTAACAATTTATCCAAGACAGTTGAAGTTCCTTCCCATCCAGCATCTCTTGCTCTGAGGTTCTGATCACCTTACATGATACGATGTCTCCCCTTCCGTTCCAGCATTGATAAGGTATCCAAGGTGACCTCCCCAGTTCTGGTCATCCATGGCACAGAGGACGAGGTCATCGACTTCTCGCACGGCCTGGCCATCTATGAGCGCTGTCCACGCGCTGTGGAACCACTGTGGGTAGAGGGGGCAGGCCACAATGACATCGAGCTCTACTCGCAGTATCTAGAGCGACTGAAGCAGTTCATCTCCTATGAGCTGCCCAGCTCCTGAAGCCTGCCCACCCACCCCACCCTGGGTCGAGGAAGATCTAGGGGCACTGGCGGGTCTTGCTGCCCTCGGGACGAGGACCTGGTCAGTCTCTACTCGAATGTGGATCCTTCTCAGCCTTTATGACAATAAGAGCAAAGCATCTGTAATTCTGAGGGTGAATTTTACATGTGCAACTTATACAAATTTATACTCCTTTTATACTTGATGGAAACTTTCTCACTTTAAACTCCACACACACTTCATTTTTTCCCTGTAAAGAATAATTTAACAGCAGCACTTTCCTTGTGCAGTAATGGTTATTTTGACTGTGTACATCTGTTTTTTTTTTGGTTGATCTTGTTATCATTCCATTTGTTTTTTTCTGATAAGAAAAAATTACTTTTTTAGACTCTTTTAATTGTAATTACTGGCTGATTTCTACTCTGACCCGAGAGGGTTTCACAACCCAGGGAACATACTTTTGTTTTTAAACTGTGGTATTGTATACTGGAAGATGTGTGTGTATGTGTGTGTGTGTATGTGCGTGATCTAGTGATTCGGCTCTGCCCCAGCAGCGGTGTCTGGAGCACACGGCAGAATGCGGGAGGGGGGGCATGGAAGAGAGCTCGAGTCAGTCAGTTGCCCATAAGCACGGTGCTTGAGGTCTCCCCGAGGTCACCAAAGTCACCCTTGGCATCCGCTCAGACGATTCGTGTGACCGGGAGGCTCCTCGACGTCCGAATACCACCCAGTGCTACAAACAAAAGGCCTTATTTTGTGACAGTTCCTCCCAGCGGGCAGGCAATGGGCCGTCCCAAAACATACGGATGCTGCTATCTGCTGATATTTCGTTGCAGGAATCACTGTGAAACCTGGCGGGAGTCTGTATGTGGAGATGGACACGTCGCTATTGTATGTCAGTACAACAGTCACGGGTTCGAACAGACCGTTTGTGCCCGGTCCAGGCGATTTCATCCTCTCTTCATACACTTGTCGAACACAGCAGACTGACTGCAAATGACGATGTTCTGCAGAGAACGACACTGGGCTTGTCGTTGTAATTACTGTATTTATTACATTTATGAATAACAATGACTTGTATGCTGTGTGCTGATTTTTGGAGCCAATTTAAGACCGTTGTGGTATTTTCACGTGTTAAATAGGCATGTAATACATGGTTCTTTTTTTAAGCTGTAACCAAGGGAATTAATAGTAGTGAACCACTATGCTATACTGCAGCGTTTCCCATCCCGGTCCTCAGTAAGGAAGCAAAAACGTGGACTGTCTGGAGATCCCCAAGGGCTGGGTTGGGAAAAACTGCTATTGTGTGCCTGGGGCAAAGCTATGAAGTATCTGTCAGGTAAATTTTTTTTTTGGGGGGGGTATTATAACGTCTTGTATTGCGTAGTCTGATTATAATGCAACCTGAAGGATTTTTGCTGTGCATTCCTCTCCACAAGGAGCTTGAAGGATTTGTCTGAATTCGCCACTGGCCTCTCATGCCGTTATGTATGTTAGTGTGACGCGCTGAGATGCGTG
>JABFEB020000020.1:15438701-15452312 GCA_019775895.2 Stomatorhinus ivindoensis | reverse complement strand
GCAAGATGATATCCTATCAATATGGGCCAACATTTCTAAAGAATGCTTTCAGCACCTTGTTGAATCAATGCCACGTACTGTAGAATTAAGGCAGTTCTGAAGGCGAAAGGGGGTCAAACACCGTATTAGTGTGGTGTTCCAAATAATCCTTTAGCTGAGTGTAGATTAACTGTATTGTGTAATGCATTCACATTAGCAGAAATAGGACAATGACGTTCAGATTGTTTGTTTTAACATCATGTTTCTACTTTAATAGCAATAATTGACTCAATCAAAAAAAATGTCCACGCAAAAACAAAGACACAACATGACTTGTACTCACTGTGATAACAGGTGACATAGTGATTAACCGGAATGGGAATTAGTTACGTCACTGTCCTGGAGGAGGGTCACTGGTATCAACCGATTGGTTTAATAAAGCTGAATAAAAACAATATATAATAAATAAAAATAAATTATTTGTGCACCTAAAAATGATGCCAATGTAATTTCTCGGCCACTGGCCTCCGTTAGCATGCTAGCCCTCTGCTACAAACCCTCCATTAAAGGGCGGGACGACGGCCAAGCTCCGCAAAGCGGAAAGCCACCACCGGTGTCTATATTTGGAGATGGAAAACACTACACATTGCTGTGTCTCTAGCAGCCTGAAGGCAATATAATTGCAGCCCTGGTAGAATTATATCTCTCCATGCAATAAGTGCAGCCTTTTGCAGGCAGCTTATCCTTCATCTGCAGTAATGGCGGAGCTCGTGACTCTGCATGCCACCTTGCTCTTCGGTCCTTGACTGTAGTTGACATTGCAGCTCCGCTTTTAATAGCCGGACCTTATTAGCAGAGTTCCCAGCTGAACGGTTTCCTTGTGACTTGTGTGTAATTTAGCAGGTATGCTGACAGTGGCTGTTAGAGAAAGGCGGTCTGCTGTATTTCGTTGCACGCTGCTCCCGTGCGCATAAATAGGACCTCGCAGTATTTGCCGAATGGTTGCACTTTAGCAAAAACTTGGATCATACCGCGCAGTGGCCACATGGGTGAGAACCTGGGGGGTGCTTTGCAGGATGTGTGCACATCACTTTATGGAATAAGGTGTGCTTGTTTTTCCTAAGAGGCCCTGCACTGGGATCACTGTGATACTGTGATTGCACGATGTCTATGCACGTGACGTGGCCTCTTTTGTTACAGTCATGCCTAGAGTGAATGGGTAAATTCTCTGGGTTGTTTGTCTGTCTGAGATTGACTTGACTTGAATAGATGTGTAAATCTCTTGCTGCTATGGCAATGTCTTTGCCCCCCCCCCCCCCAATTTGTCTTTTCTTGTAAAAACCAATTAAATTATTTAAATGTGAAAGTAAAAATGGAAAAATAAATGCTCTTTTTGGTGTTTGAAATACTGCGGACATTGGGTTGTAATTAATGTCAGAAATGAAAAGTGTGAAGGGTAATTGGTGCTGAAATTAACCGCTCATACTCGTTGAATCTTTTTCTAGTCCCCTGTGTTTGATGTCTCTTCCTGCTGTCCAGTGACGCCGACTTGCAATACACTGGAGTTTTTGAGGAGCACCTGGCTAAGGTCATCTTCATTTATAAAGGATGCAAAATTCCAATGAATTTTACAAAAGTAAGCCGTCCCTGACCCCTTGGGGCACCAACCCATCCTTCTCTTCTAACCCAGAGGACTGAAGATACATGATCGAAACTGATGGTAAGCCAGCAGGCTTATTTGTTTTTATCTCTTTGGATAGAAATCAGAAGGTTCTTGTTGAGGTTCTCAGCTCGATCTCCATGAACTCATGCTGATTTACTCACTTGGGATCTATACTCAGAAGATGGGCTCTGTGTCCCATGGATTACTAGTGCATCCATTGTGTTTTTGGATGTGAACTCCTCTATGATTTGTTATCCAGGATCTCTTGTGTAGTTCTCTGCTCCCATGACTAAACGATCACAAGCAGAACCGCTCACGGTGTGTGTCTCATTCTGCTTTCTCTCCTATTATGTGCCATTTTCACCGAAGCAGTACTCAACTTTGACTCAAGTTTTCACCAACTAAGCTTAAATGGCACCTTCTGAGGTGACTGCATGATGTGAAACCCAAGCTGGGTCAGCTGAAAAAGCTCTGCAGGTCCCATGGCTGTTCGCCTCTAAGGCAGCAAGTGATGCATCAGTAACAGTGTCATCATGGGATTCAGACTCAGGCTCCTCCATAGGAGTGTAATCAGGAGAAATGAAATGGGTCTTTCTGTAGCAGTAGTTGCAATGATTACATGAGACCACATCCAGATGAGGGATAGGTATGTCCACGTACTCCGTATCATAACGGTCTGGCAGTTCTTGCCACAGTAGCAGGTCTTTGTGTGTGAAAATATGATAGTGAGATTTATTTTTAGAATGTGTTACTGACATACTTACATATTCACAAAAATCGTTTTTCACGACACCCGTATATAACGGAATGTCCACGCCGCACATACAAGAGCTATGAACACGTTAGTTGGCCTGACGCCTGCCAAGGCCGTAGTTGTCCTCCTGCTTCTAGGGGCCTCCAGGGCTCAGGACAGTCTCCATCAGATGTTCTCGATGTGAGAATATCGACGGCGCCCTCTGGCTCCGCTCAAGCCCTGTAGCCTGTTGCATTTTAATGCTCACATCAGAATCGTGTTGTCTTTTTACCAAATCGTTTGCTCTTTTAATGTCCTGTTGGATGAGCTCGGAGCTCCCATTTCAGAAAGATGGCACAGCTTCCATCATCCTACGGGCTCGGAATGATTAAGCGTGATCCAGCGACGAGCTGCGGGGCTCCGGAGACAGACACTAGCACTGATCGACGTGGACCGCAGCGATAAACACACTTTCATTTGCATTAGTCTCATGGGGTCTGTCTGAAACTGTGTCTTTTTTGGAACCCCCCTTGGAGAGCAGGGCAGACGGCTCTGGGGGTGCCAGCCTCGATGACATACATGGAAAGGAGAGCTGCTCTGTGGATGACCGGCTGTTCAGCACCACTATTTAGAAAAATAAGATGCTTCACTGAGTCCTCCAAGGGTTCCAGCTTCTGCATTATGATGTCTATTTGCATAGCTGCTGCTTCCTTATCAAAGGTTTTTGCGTTACTGCTTTAATCTAGCCGTGCCACCCTCGTGTCTTTGCAGGCTGTTAGATTTGTTAGTTTTCGTTCCAGCTGAGCTCCTGTTGAGTTTGGCTTCTGTTGATTGACTTGTTGATTTTGAATTAATTGCACAATACAAACTGCGTATGAAAGAGGGCTAGCTGTATCTCTGCTGCAAGAAATGGAATTAATGTCAGGTTCTGTAATACATTCATGTTTTTACACATAACAATACTGGAAATGTATGTGGTGGCTGAAACTTTGACAAAAAACAAGGAGATAATCATTATTCACGTTTTTTATTAGAGGAGATTCCACACACACATACACACACAGACACACACACACACACAAACGCGTGCGTGCATCATTGTGTTTTTGTATAGTGCCCCCTAGGTGCCATACAAGTATTAACAGAACACTCAGGCTGCATACAGTGCATTTATTGTGCAAAAGTTTTAGGCTGTCAAACAAAATATTTAAATCTATTTATCTGGGTAGAAAGTGTGTTTTTGCTCATAAAAAAACAAGTTAAAATTATAACATATTCAAAGTAAGTGACACAATAAAAAATAAGATTTTTTTTAGGTTTGCCATAAAGTTACTGATATATAGTTTGATGTCTAGAAGAACACCACTTCAGTTTCCAAACTGTGTGTGTATGTATATGTGTGTGTGTGAGGTTGTAATACGTTTCCTTTAATACCTGCCACCAGTAGAAGACTAGTTACTAACCAAAATACCTGTAACTCTGATTTGATACATACTAAATAAAGAAAATGCTCTCAAGTTGTCAAACAATATGTTCAGCTTAAACTGAGTCTTTCATGCCATCAACAGCTCCACCAACGCAGAAATGTCAGTTAAGCAGGAGCTGAACAGGGTTGAGAACCACAGGCTGTGAGGAATATGACACTGTAGCTTTCAACCCTGAACAGAATAGGACTTCAGGGTATATGACTAGTGCACTTTCAATAGCATTATTGAATCTTGGGTTCTGTTCTACATATATAGGCTGAAGCTTCTGTTCTGGTGCTTATATATTGGGGTCATGTAGAATTTATCAGTGAATTTTTTTGTGTTCCATACTTGTTATGTTGGGGCTTGTTGTCTTGGTGTCTCTCTTTCTACTGACAGAATACTGTGTGTAGGAAGATGCTTTGAGCTGCCTCTTATGCAGTGATGCTGAAGTCCAGTGACCGGGCCTTGACTTAACGGTGAGGCCTTCCTGCGCAGGTAGCAGGTATAAGAAGCCAGCCTGGAGCTCAGGTCATGCAACTCCATTCCGGCCCTGAAGTACAGGTGCGTGGAGCTGAATTCAGCTGCCAACGTGAAGTGCTTTTTCCAAGGTGCTGAGTGGATGGGCCAATTGGATTGTGCGTGAGTGGGGCAGTGAGGTGATGCTCCGACTGTTATCTTGCTTTTCACAGAATTCAGCGTTAAGGTCAATAATACCAGTAAAGCCAGTAATAACGTAATCCACACACTCTGGAAGGAGCCTAGCTGGGGAAGGCTTTTAGACTTATTTTGGTAACTGTGTCAGTTCAATTTTCTGATTTTATTTGGCGGAATCCTCTCCAGTGGATGAGAGTCCATTATGAAACTTGACCCACGGTTGAAATAACACGTTTCTCTCCTTCCCGAATCTCTCCAGTTGCTAGTTCTCTGTAATCTTGCTTTAGTTAGGCTGTTATCTCCAGAATGGACTGCCACATACAGTGGTCCTTAGCTTACCCAGAATTCCCTCTGCAGCTCTCCTGTCCTTTTCAGTGATGTTTTTGCGCCGTGGGTCATTTTTTTCCATCCCCCCCTGCCAGACTCTCCCATTGATTGTGGCCTGAGGGCTGGCTGGTGCCAATGTGCTCTGATTTTAATGTCTCTCACTTACTCTCTGACATCGTGGCATTCTGCTCATACGTTCGGGAATGTATCCCTGATTTTGCACGCTCTGTTTGAAAAAAGGTCAAACGCTGTGTGATTACCGAGAAGAAACAGAACCTTTCTCTCATCTTAAAAACAAAGAAACAAAAATTCACATGTCCGCCTCGGAAATCCTTCTTGATGAAATGCTGTCAGGAGACACATTTTTTTGTTGTGAAGTGAATGTTGTGTGAAGGCTGTCTGTCCGTTTCACGAGTTACTTTAGACCTCACAGTTTTCTTGGAATGTAGGGTTGAGTTTTTTTTTTCACTACAGCACTCAATCGAACAGTTTTAAAGGAAGCTCTTTATCTCACCCTTTTATCTGCCTTCATTTTTTTCAGTCCAAAAAATGCAGTTTTTAAATTATTATTTATAAATTTCAGCTTTTCCATGAACACGTCAGGAATGACTGGGCATACTGGTGGAACAATCAGACCAGTACAGACGGTTATATATTTTAAATGGCTAAAAGTGCTTCTGGTTGTCAGAAAATGTGTGGTGGCTGAAATCAGGAAGTAGGTATGTCTAGGGCTGTATTCGGGCAAAAAACATCCACTCTTTTGGGCAAAGTTAAAGTTTTAACAAGACATTGTTATACAGCTCTCTTGCCCCAGGCTGAGTGAGCCGTCGTTCGTGATCATGTCCACCGAGAGACACTGAAAACCATCGCCGTTGGAGCAAGCCTCTTCTCCACTTATGGTGTGTTGATGCTATGTCCCCTGACCAATTGCTCTGCAGACTGGAATCTCCATGGGAACAGTAATGCAGATGCCCCCCCCCTTCCCCCCAACCCCCTATATTTAGCAGCACCTCAGGAGCACTGTATGCGTGACAGTTATAGTGGCGGTTAAGGGAGTAGTGTTCATTTGTATCTTAAATGTCTGAAATATAGACAAGGCAAAGGATGCGGCTGAAAGGGGTGGAGCCCAGCGACCAGGAGAGTTTGGCCCTATGAGATCCCAGCCATTGAAGTCTTATTTAGCATGTAACACGACACGTTTGTCCTTATTTATAAGTGCTCGTTAATTTTGACCAGTGCAATTGTACCATTAGAGGCGCCCCACATCCGTAATAAATTGGCCAATAAGATGGATTTACGGCATGCCAGACCGCTGTGTCTGGGGGACCAATCAGCAGGAGGCCCCGCACAGAAATGCATTAGTGAGATTTAACAGCCCTCGCTAGGGTTTTACATCATCCGCTCATAGCGCTAATTGCCATTTCCGAATCGAGGATCCATCCTGCTGTGCATGTGTCTGAAATGCCTTTTAAAAAGCGTGCCTAGAGTCTCTGAGCGGAGCGAAGTGCGCACCTTGCAGTTTAGCTGGAGTACCTACATCTACTCGCTCGCCCACCGCCAGGATCGTTCACGGCCCCGTGGGATGCAGTGAGGATGTTTGAGGCAAACGAGCTATAAGCGACACCTGCATTCCCACATGGCTCTAGGATGATTTTGCCTCGCCCCGGGGGTGCAGCATGCCTTATTAGTTTTGGGTCAGGCTTTTAAAGCCCCCCTGCCCCCCTCACATAGACACACAAACACACGTAACGTGCAGCTTTAGTAAACCGTGCTTTTTATACCGAAGGTTGGACAAAGAAAAGCTGAAGGGTGCGGAGCAGTGACCTTTAAAGAAGGGGAACCTTTAGGACTTTGGCAGCGTCCGAGTAGCATGGCTGCCGCACCTCGCGAGCGTGGGGCGGGTAGCTAAGCACAGCGCCCCCTGGGATATTTACCCCTAAGGGTGGCCTTCAGTCCTGTGTTCCTGCTGAGTGTTGGTAAAGACCAGAAAGAAAAGTGTCGGGCTGCTGGCCCGTCCTGCGTTTCCGTGGCGATCAGGGTGTAGGTCATGCTGAGGAACGTTTTACGAGGCCAAGACCTGACACTCAGTCACTCCCAACCGCCTTGGAACCCTTCTCTGCCATTTCAGCAAAAATACACAAGCAAGCAAGCAAAAAACTAAATAAAGAATACAGACAATCAAATCAAACCTCAAAGTCAATAGAGAAGGGTTTCAGAACGCCATCATGCAAAAATTACAGCTCAGAATAGGAAACTGTGGCCAGAGAGACAGAGCAATATTAGGCTGTGCTGATTCGGCCCATATGCTCAGGATACCAGGCTTCCTGTATGACTTAAGGTTTTTTTGTTTTTTTTTTTTTAAGTATTTTTTGTTCTGTCTTTTTCTGGAAAAAAAAAGGTACAACCACCAGTTTCAAATAAAGCTTTGTTAGATGGACACATCTGGCCCTATAGCTTCCATGGCCCAGGTACTTCAAAAAACTGTTTCAGACCAAATTATGGAGCTTTTTCTCATTGCTAAACGGACAGAAGCAGATCATGTGGGGCCTTTACAGTACTTCTTTTCAAATTAAAGAGTTTCAGATCAAGTGTCTTTCTGCTGAGCGGCTCTTGCGGAGGATCCCAGAAATGTCAGATTTGTTTTAATCCGTGTGAGGCTTTTCTCTGTAGTGAGTAACACCAGAGGGCCAAGCAGACCTAGAAGAGGACGACCGACAAGCATGAAGCTACTAAGCACCACTTTGGGTGACTGGAGGAACACCTCAGGCAGCTGAAGCGGATTAGCAGTTAGCGTAACGGGCAAGCGCATGCGGACCTGCAAAGAGCAACCAATTAAAAGAAGCTTCATTAGCAGGGGCTCTTCAAGGGGAAGAGCTCAGATGGCGTGATGACAGAGTAGATGCACGTCCCTCAGATGGATGATGTCATCTCTGGAAATAATTGGTAGCTTAATCTGCAAATCTGCCGCTGGAGGGTAAAAGCGTGGTGTGCTGTGAGTACTATTTCTCAGCCGTGGAATTAGCCTAAATGCGAAGGGGATATTGGCATTGGCACACCTTACAGTGCCCCGAGTCAGAGAGACAGTCAGAGGGTCACACTCTGTTCCCCATGGAGAGAACGTCAGAAAAGGGAGGCATCTTGTATGAACCAGGAGAATGCAGGGGAGAAAATGACACATGCTGGTAGTACTGTGCATGTCACTGACATGCTACAAAAGGTGGTCGCCGGTTTGCGGAGCCAACTGAGACCAAAGGAGGTTAGACTGCTCTCTCAGCATGGCTCTGATGATGTGGGGATGGACCTCATGGTGGTCTGTAAAGGCAGCTACAGACCAAGAGAGCTGGCTGCAGATTCTGGGTCTGTCTCCTTTCCGAGTCCCTTAGAGTTGACTTTTTGGATTATGCCTCAGTTTGGAAAGTCTGGAAACGCTTTACATTAACTACACCTTCATAATACCTTTATAATCATCATCCAGTGCACCTTCATAATGCATAGACAGCTTTAATATACCAATAATAAAAAATATATGATGGGGCTCTTCAAATCTAGACCCTAATTCCATATCCAGGCATTGTTTTTAATTCTCCCCGGTAGTTACTTCAATAATTACACTTACAGCATTTAGCAGACACTCTTATCCAGAGTGACTTCCATTTTTCTATATTCTGGGACAGTGCAAGTTAAGGGTCTTGCTTAGTGATGGTAGTGCCAGAGGCAGGACTCAAACCCATGATCTTTTGGTCTAGAGGGAAGCAATCTAACCACTAGATCACCAACTCCTTAATTACCAAGCTATTTGACCACAGAGGCTTTGCACTTGGCTCACAGGTAAAGGAAGAATGGCAAACCATCAGTGCTCGGACCTCAAGGACCATGATTCAAATAGCCCTACTATGCGATTACAATGTCTGTTGTTTATGTATATTGAAGCTGTTGTATCTTGTTCATTGAAAGTGTTATGAATGCATTGCTTTAAGACATGTTAAGGTATATGCTGCTTATGAATGTTCTATGAATGCGTTTTAAAGGTGCAGTTAATGTAAAGCGTTACTGGATGTCTGAATGGTGGCTATACAATGTTTATGGCTGGTGTGGCGTCTGCATTGTAAAGCTGTGAGGTTGTTTTTGTTTACCTGATGTTTTTAAGTTATTGTCCATTCACATATTTTTACTACTTTGTACAGCAGGACGTTTTGGGTTGTCATTCTGGTTAAGATGCTTTGTGTGGAGTTACACATCCATACCACACGCAGCCCTATATGAGCCCCTCTGACTACAGGCCTCAGGTAATCTGACACAGCCGCCGTTGTGGCTCTCCTCTCCATCGCCACTGCGTTTTGAGCTATTTTAGCTATTTTATCTGTTTATTTTGATGTGAAACAAAGGGAGGGATGACTCACTCTGAAAATTATCTCCAAAAACCACACGCGATGGACCAGTAGGACGTTCTGCAAGGAGACCCTAACATGTTTTTGAAGTTGTGAAGTGGTCACTCCAGGTTGGGATAGAAGTGGCCCTTCTCCTTGGCTTCAGACTCGCGGCGGTTCGAAAGCTGCTGTTGTGGGTCGGCCATCTGCATATTTTCTGCATTGCTTAAGTTTCAGATGATAACCGCCGATAAATAAAGCTTATTGTTCAAGAGCCATGGGTCACATGTAAAATACAGGGGGCTCGGTTACCGGAGTGTTGCATTATGGGAGAATGTTCATCAGATAAAGAGAACACTGTGTAATTTCATTGTTTGTATATAATAAGATGTAACTGTCTAAGAATGACGGAATCCAGCTTTGGCACAGGTGTCAGTGTGGAGGTGTTTGTCTCGTTCCATGCATTTCAGTAAATTTCCCCAGACACCTGTAATTGTAAAAAGTGTTTTTTATTCTTTCGGCAAACTTGGAGAGTTCCTTGCAATGTTGTGATTAGCACTGTGTGTAGCACTACCTGTGGTTGTATGAGTTACTTTTAGAAAACGTATGGTCAGAAATCTGCAGTGAAAGCTGTGGTCACCCTGACTCATGTCTGTCTGTATTTAACCTCAAATCATTGTAGGCTTTTGTGGCTCCTAGTATGAAGATGGAACCTCTGTCTGTTTTGGACTGGAGAGACTGATGATGTCTTATGGAGACTCCTTCTTGCCCAGAGCGTAAGATAAATCGAGCTTCCAGGAAGCTTTTGGTTGATGCGTGATTTCGCCCATTGGTCCTGTGATGTGCAGGTGGAAACCCATTACGCATGTCACCTGACCTGGTGTGGACATTGGTGGTCTGCTGGTTAAAAGAGGCATTCTTCCTGTTTGCTTGTCTGGGAAACAGTCCTTGCTTCAAACTTTCGGTCTGGCCTTTGAGTACAGTAGGCAGGATAGAAGTGCCACATCAGGACTTCGGGGAGTCCTCACCTACTCGTCCCACACACTGGGGTGTATTGTTGGTGGGGAGGAGTTGTAGGGCGAGTGACAGTTCATAGTTGTGTCATACACTCCAAATGTGAACTGTCAGTTATGTATTTGAAGATTAGTAAGGAACAGGGGCACAAAGAGGTTGTACAAGCAAAAAGGTTGTATAAGCAAAAAAAAGGTTGTATAAGCAAAATGTTGTATAAGCAAAAAAGAAACACTCAGGATGCAATGTAATGAAAACGGGATGAGAATAGGAACGAGCCGAGCAGTTGTTTGATATGACCTGGCCAACTGGGTTACGACTTGGTGAGCTAATGTGAGAACCATCGCACGACCTACAAAGAGCGTCTCTCTCCACTGAGTCACAGGAATGTTACCCTCCTCTGGCAAGGCTGAAGCTATGGGTTTAGTTTAACCAGGGACTCTTTGCTATTTTCACCTTGCATATCGTCATATGCGGAAAGAAGCAGCTGACAGCACCGGCTGTGCAGTCGACCATGACAAAGCCTCCTGTCCCATTGGGAGTATCTCTGCTTTATTAGCACGCAGTGCCCCCTCCCATAAATGGAGTAACGACTCCTGTGCACAGACACCCTAAACATGGGAGCCAAATAAACACAGCCATTCGCTTCACATAAACGATTGAGGGTCGACTGGGTGCTTGTTAGTTCTGCACCAGAACAATGTCTCCTTGGTTTCCTCTCCTGGTTATATCTCTTGATTAATCTTCGAATGACAGAAGCTCTCCTTGTCTCTTATGCTGGGGGGGGGGGCTCCGCAGGGGGGATTTTATTTAAACGAAAGTGTTCTGAGGGCAGAAGGAACAATGATTGGTCATCCCTCTGAACCAATCAGATTGTAGAAGAGGTGGGTCCAATCAACTAGTGGAGGCAGGACCAAGACATCTGATTGATTTGTCCCGCCTCTTCTAGTTGCTTGGACTCCCCTCCTCTACAATTTGGTCATCTCCCTGAACCAATCACTGTTCCTTCTGCCCTCAGAACATTCCTGCGTAAGTAAAACTCCCATGAGCACTGGGGGAAGCAGTCTTATAAAATGTACTCTTCACCCATAATCCAAGGGTTGTTTCCTACATTGGTTTTGGGTTCTGCACCTCTTTCCCTGTAGTGCCACGGGTGTCCTAAAGGACCCGTCCTTACAACATAATTTGACATGATGCATCTGCGGTGCCTACTGGATGGCTGAGGTGTGGGCGGGTTTCTGTTAGTGATGCCTGGTCACTCTGACAGTGAGGTCTTTACAATGTACAACAGTGTCACTGTCCCTGAAGGTGCTTGTGGAAGATTCACTTTTTTTTTTGCGACGCCACAAATTTTGCAAGTAGTCAGACTTCTTGCGGCTTCACCTGCTCCAGCCACAGGAAGCTGAGCAGACGTGCAGTTTAAACTGTTCAGACTGGGTTTGTTTTGCAGCCCTCGGGTCGGGCTTCTGCACTCTCTCTGGAATTTTCACAGCAAATAGCGGAATTTCAGTTCTGCTGGAATATCGGTGGAATTGTTTGGGTAGAAACATCTGGAAAGAACCTATTTTTCCTTTCTTTGCGATGAATCAGTGGCCAAGGAATATAAGCAAAGTTGGGCTGCACCCGCTCCGTAGGTCTCAATCAGCAGCAGTGTCCTCAGGATTCTGGGTCCCGTCTCTCTAATGCAGTGTTTCCCAATCTGGCCCTTGGGGACCCACAGCCAGTCCACGTTTTTGCTCCAACCCAGCAGCTGGGAGGGAGAAAAAATGTGGACTGCTGGCAGGGAGCTGGGAGGGAGCAAAAACATGGACCGACCACAGCTCCCTGCGTACCGGATTTGGAAACACTGCTGTAATGTGAACTGTTTTTGTTACATGTCTAGTTTGGCCTGAGATCCAGGCTGACCTGGGTTCACTGTCAGATGCAGACACTGGGTGGCCCCTTTGGAGTGTCTGTTGCCAGATTCACATCCAGTTTACCTTCATCACAGGAAGCGTCTCTGTACTAAACCAGGGAGCATGTATAGTGTGTGTGGTGTCTTAGTAATGCTCAGCACTCCTCTGCCGCACCATCAGATCACAGGCCGGAGGCTGGCAGTGACACCGGGGCCCCCGCCTGCCGTCCTTCAGCAGCTCTCCGCTGTCCCCGGCACTGCTAATGAACCGGATCATTTAGCGAATTGTTTCTTCTCCACAGGCAAAAGTAGCGGGCATGGAGAAAGAGAGGAGAGATTAATGGAGCTGGGCCCCCGGAGCCGCTCTCCGATTCTCTGTGTTTGATGTCCCGGGCTGTAGCTTTGTCACTCTCCCCCGTCCCCCGTGTTTATGACTGTCAGCGTTAGATATGGGTCGCCTACTAGCATCACTGCAGCACACGGTGTTTGTCGACGGGCACGTGCAGCCGTTTGGAGGGCGTTCCATAGGCTACGGCGGCAGGCTGGCCTGCTCAGCTCAGACCACATGTTCCCTAAAATGCCCACAAATGTTATCCACATGCGTAGCTGTCAAGACAGACATCTCAAGCCTCACAAACGCCTTTTTTGGTCTAATCGATACTTATTTACTCCATGAGTAAACTCAAACACAGGAAGGCCTGTTTGTTAGCTGTGTGGGTTCCTTATCTACTGCTCTGTTCTTTATATTAAAGTACCAAATCAACTCTGCCTCCGTTTCCACATGGATGTTTTCAATTAAGTTCAGTTTTTTTTTCATTTGGTTCGGTTTTTATCAAAATGGCATCAGTCTGCCATGCCCTCTTCGGGTTATGGCATTAAAACTGAAGTCTTCCTTTGGCAGGGATTCCTTTAGGTTTATCCACTTGCTTAAAAATGAGGTCTGGGTTTATGCTGTCTGGGTGTATGCTGTCTGGGTTTATGCTGTCTTGCTGTATGCTGTCTTGGTGTATGCTGTCTGGGTGTATTCTCTCTGGGTGTATGCTGTCTGGCTGTATGCCAACTGGGTGTATGCTGTCTTGGTGTATGCTGTCTGGCTGTATGCTGTCTTGGTGTATGCTGTCTGGCTGTATGCTGTCTTGGTGTATGCTGTCTGGGTGTATTCTCTCTGGGTGTATGCTGTCTGGCTGTATGCTGTCTGGCTGTATGCTGTCTGGGTTTATGCTGTCTTGGTGTATGCTGTCTGTGTTTATGCTGTCTGAGTGTATTCTGTTTGGGTGTATGCTGTCTGGGTTTATGCTGTCTGAGTGTATGCTGTCTGGCTGTATGCTGTCTGTGTTTATGCTGTCTGGCTGTATGCTGTCTGTGTTTATGCTGTCTGAGTGTATGCTGTCTGTGTTTATGCTGTCTGGGTGTATGCTGTCTGGCTGTATGCTGTCTGGGTGTATGCTTTCTGGCTGTATGCTGTCTGTGTTTATGCTGTCTGAGTGTATTCTGTTTGGGTGTATGCTGTCTGG
>JABFEB020000020.1:15426994-15438601 GCA_019775895.2 Stomatorhinus ivindoensis | reverse complement strand
TGGGTGTATGCTGTCTGGCTGTATGTTGTCTGGCTGTATGCTGTCTGGGTGCATGCTGTCTGTGTTTATGCTGTCTGAGTGTATGCTGTTTGTGTTCCTGCCATTTCATTGCATTAAATTTTCCAATGTCATGTCTGTCAGGCTACAGGGTGCTTTAGTGGAGGGAGCATTGTGAGGGTGATGTGTCCTTTTCAATCTTAAATGGATATGTATTGTCATCTAATATGGTGAGGCGACGATAAACAATCATGAATAAGAGGGAGGGGGGCGCAGGTGGTCCCCCAAGAGCTATGTCAGCGTCTTCAGGGTCAGTGAGAAGTGACAGGATGTGATGCCCCCCCAGTTATTTGCCAGCCCTCTATGGTGTCTCCTACAATGTTTACTTGAGGTGGCCACAGTTTACGTCATTAGGTTCCCCACATATCCAGAATATTCTGTTATGTTCTCAGAAGCTCATTGGTAAGTGAGCTTTCCTGTGTATGTGTGTATCTGTGTGTTTATGCATGTGTATGTATGTTTGTATGTACGTATTTTGTGTGTGCGTGTCTGTTTGTGCACGTGTGTCGGTGTGTATATGTTGTGTTTGTGGATTATTTTTATAATACATTGTGCAGACCCATTCATAGAAGTGAATGGACAGTCCCCACAAAGATAAGAATGCAAACTGTGTGTGTATGTGTGTGCGTGTGTGTACACACATGCACATGAGCAAACCCCACTGCTGTGTCCCAGCGCACTGCAGTAGTGGGTTAGTCCCCATCCTACCTGAGCAATTACAGCCCCCAACAACTGTGGCTTAGGGTCACGTGGACAACACCATGCACCTGAGCAATGACAGGAAATTCCCAGGGAACAGTGAGGCCTCCAAGCAGGGCCAGACTCAGTGAGGCTGCTCTTCCTGAGGTCCTGTTGGTCCACCTTGTTAAAAGAACACACTAAGTAAAAGAGACATGGGCCGCTGAGTTGGCTGATGCGTCCAGCCGCCGGGCCACTGCAAGTGCCAGCGCTTTCCTCATCACTCATTGATTTATTGATGCTGTAAAGTCTAAGAGTAATCATTGCCACTAAAATGCAAACTGCATCAGTGAACAGTCTTAGTAACATTGAGAACATTCGATTTTTAAAAACGTTTATTTTTCTTCTCCTGTTTCAGCTGAGAATTAAGACGAGCATCAAAACATCTTAGGTGTGATAAAGGCCTTAGCCAAACATGACCACGTCCTTCCCTTTTTTGCTTGTATTTTTTTTTGTCTAAGCTATTGACTAACGATGACCTCTGACATACCGAGAACTGTGTGACCCCTGTTCTGAGGAAGAGCTGCGCTTACAACCCTGCAGTTTCACAAAGGATAGATTTTTTGCCCCAGAACATCCCCCTTGGCTGCGACGGCCTATTCCCGAAATGCCTGAGACCTCGCCACTCTCCATCATGTCTGTCTCTATGGTCTGGGGTATTTTGATATCTATAGACAGACACCATGTACAGAAACAACTGTTTCATATTACTAGAGCATTACTGAGCTTTCGTCTTACTGAACAGTTTTCAGTTACATACAGCATCTGCTCTGCCCCACAATGCTATTTTCAGACACTCTCAAGCAAAATGGCGTTTATAATTTTGGCCCCGGACCAGTATCTGCTGGCCACTAGCACCCGACAGTACATTCTGCCCTTCAAAGGACAGGCTTAGTCATCCAAGTGCCGGCATATTACTACCACTAGTTCTCAACTTTTTTTTTTGATTGTTCACCTCTGAAAAAGCTTTCAAAACTTAAGTCGGCAATTTGGCTGTGGATCCAGACAAATGCAGACCAGCTGACAGGAGGTTTTATTTAAAGGATTAGCCTTGATTGTCTTCCTGGCCCCTCAGTCTGTTCAACATTTAATTCCTCATTGATTCTGATGTTGTTCAGTTTTTAAGTTCTTGGGTGGACGGCAATTAGTGTTTAAGGGACACGGACAGTGAGGAAAGTGGACTCGCCTGGGCTTTGCACCCTTATACATTCCTTTCAGAAGAAGCTTCTGTTCTGGCTTCTGCTTGTTGCCATTTCAGGAAATGCCAATGAGTGCTGGAAAGCCAAACCTTTTTCCTACAAGGTCCTGAGAATAGAATAAATCGCTGCCCTCACTGCAAGGCACTCATGCCAGGGAAGAGCTGGGTGGCAAGAGAGATCCACAGAATTCAGCAGTTCGGCTTGTTCCTTCAGCCAATAAAGTCTTCTGTCCTGTCACCAATCATGCCTTGAGGGCAGTGCCCCGTTTTTATCACAGCTATACTTTGCTGTTCTGTAGTTTAATTTCTCCAGAAGGTTCTGAACCATGATATTTTCCTGGATGTCATGTTGAGTGGTTCAGGGGAACAATACAGTCACCCTAACACAGACTGCTGGTTCATTTTCTGAGAATCCCAGTCCTACCATCTATTTAAAATTGACTGGATCTTGTACACAACCCGGGGTGACAAACATGGGTTTCACAAATGTGATTCAGATCTTTTTCTGTGTTTTGTGAATATAGCTCTTCCATCGATCTGCTGAAATTGCCACCTTGAGAGAGTAAAGTGTTGTATCCCTTGAATCTGCTGTGTGATGCAAAATGGCTGAGATAAATGTTTCTCTGTGCAGAACTAAACAGATCATTCTATCCCTTCCACTCCATGTGGACTTTTTGGGGAGGGGAAGTCATTGTGTATGCGCTGGGGATGGTAAAGAACCCTTACTTTAATGGAGACAGATTGTAGCAGCCGGGGCGAGACGTCCACGTTTCCTCCAGCCATTGTAAATAGTTTATCTTTGCAAAGGAGCAGGATGCTTTTTTAAAGGTCATCTCAAGCTTGGGGCAGCACTGGAGCCAGTCTGCAACAAGCCAGCAGAGAAACTCCATCCCCCAATTGCGATGGTGGTTCTGCTCCGCCGATTGCTGGGTGCACTGTGTCTGTTCTGTCAAGTTAATTGCTAGGAACGTGTCAGGGATCAGAAGAGAACCTGAACCACAACCCAGTACTGAGCAAAGCATGTTGACTGTCCCTATGCGGCGCTAACTCTACTGCAGTCTGCCATTAGCGATCTGGTTAATGTTGGCTTGAGAGAGAGAGATCTTCTCTGTTTTTGCCCTGCTCTGCCATTGGTACTGAAACTCTTCATTTGAGTCAGGAAAGTCCTTCTTGGGAAGCATGTTCTAGAGTAAATTATTTACTATTTTTTGGAACTAAGCATTTACTTCCAAATGCTTAGTGTTGAGATATTTTACAGAGAGTGAATAAGGGGGGTATATGGTACCGGCAGCTAGTGAAAACCTCATGTTTCTGTTTTGGTGGTCGCTGATCTGGACAGTTCACTCATACCACAGTGATGATGTTTGCCCAGATTATGGATTGGACAGTCAGCCTATACTTTCCAGCTGTTCCTTTTACTCCAGCATGAAATGCTGACTAAAACTGGTTATGTAGTAGCCAAGTCCAGGAGAACCTCTCAGGGGTCCTTTTGGCTTATTTGCTGATATAGGTTGTCAGCAAGTGGCCAAAGAAGACACAAGTCAGTTCAATTTATCACACCCAGTCTTATATGCTATTCCCAGTCTATAGGTCAGTGGTCCTGGAGTTTATTAGAAATGCTGGTGTCTGACTCACCAATATTTGGCTTACTGGGGGGCATTATAACCTCGCTCTTCCGGGGTTATGGGTTTGATTGCCTGCTATTTGCATGTAGAATTTGCATGTGCTTAATGGTCTTACAGTTTGTTTGGGGTTGCAGTGGGTAAACCTGTTGTCCTTAGATAGGATATAAAGATATGAATGAAGTTATTGTCTCGGTAACACTTTAACTTAACTTTTTAAGCTCCCATCTTTAATGCATTACAGATACCTTCATAATGCATTACAATAATTGGTATTAGAATTATTAAAGAATTACAGTATGACAGTAATAATGCATTATAGAGTTGATTACTCTATTGAGTAATTGATACTTCATAAGTGCCAATAACTCTCATGTATAATGCACTATAGATACCTTCATAATGCATTACAATCATTGGTATTAGAATTAAGGATGCTTTGTACTGTACTATGAAGGTATCTACAGTGCATTATACATGAGAGCTTTATAAAGCATTCATAAAGCATTACAAACATGGGTATAATGTGTTATGCCATTTTATAAGTAATTATGTCTATGTTTATGAATGCATTATGATATGTGTATTCATAGATTCTTATACAGTACACATGGCATTCATGGTAACTGTTACTAAAAGTGTTTTACTTGAGTGTATAGTGATTTTTAATTTGACTTTCAGGACACTTTGGGGGCTTGGGGGGTGACCCAGTGGTTTAGGCAGGATTGGGGTTTTGGTTCCAGTTCCGGTTCCGGTTTGTATGCTTGCACAGGTTTCTTATGGGAACTCCCTGCCTGCTGCGCTGTGTGTCCTGGGAAGGGTTGTTGGGTTTACAGTGAGAAAAGACGCATTAACTATCCAGAGGCTGGCCAATAGTGTAGCCAGTGGTTTGCTGAGAAGTATTAATGACTCTGGAAGCTCCCAGATTTTTTTTTCTGCCTGAGGGAATCCTCTACTCAGCATCTATTGTAGTGGAAGAATGGCCACAATGTGGCTGATATTTTTCATTTAACCGGGAGGAAATTGAAAAAGCCGGAGTTTTATTGTTTCATCATCCCACTCATAAGCTTGGTGTAGACTCTAATCACTCCTTAGCCCGAGAGCGTAGGTTCTCCGAACGAGTATCCCGGTGCAGCGAGTCACAGGAAGGCTCCTCAGCCGCGTCCCACGTGCATTTGGAGTCTCTGAAGATGCAGATCTGCTGTGTTACTACCTGTAAATTCTCTTTTTTTCCCAGGAAGCCTCATCCTCCTTGGGGAATAGGGACTGGATCTGAAACAACTTAAAATATAAAAACCAGTCATCCCTCTAGAACCACCAACTGGTCTGAAGTGCTTCAAGTACCAGCAAAGGGGAGAAGGAATTCTGAAGTGGACGGCTACGTTCCTCTTATGGCTCCCCTTTAACTGCTTCTGCATTTCTATTCGAGTTGTATACTTGTCTGAGCTTTCCTAATAAAAATACATCAGTCCTATTTGCCTGTAAGGTGTGTCTTTGTCACATGTTTGAGGAACAAAACAGATCTGAGTCTAAGACGAGACAGTGTCAACGGTGATAATCGTTAAAGCACATACCAGTTTGAGGGGGGGTTAACGGGGTGGCAGGTGCTCTCAGCTCTGTTCGGCATCACCGTCACCTGTCAGTTCATGGACATACCCAGAGCGTGGGGGTGGCTGGGGGCAAGGCAGGCGGGGGTGTAGGTGGAGGGTCTAGCTTTAGGAGTTGGGGCCCATGAGCCCAGAGCACTGAGAGCTGGTAGCTCGAGGGCATTTGGTCAAGCTGACAGAGCACTTCTGCTAAGCTCTGGCCCTGTAGGATACTCCAGAGGTGGATAACAGGAGGTGTGCGCCCGGTTTTTCTATACATAGCCCTTATATAATGGTTGTTAAACTTCTAAGATATTCGTAACGTTGTACCTACTTTTCGTTAAGCCGTTAAACCAGAGATTCTCACATAATCCTTTTAAAGATTAACCTGGTCACATGTTTGGAATCGAAATGAAGCGATTATGTGGTTTTGTGTTGCATTTCTGGGCACTAAGTAGCAGCGCATAAGTTACGGGTTTGTCCACCACACACGTTAGATGATTCCAGGGGGGGTTTCGTGTTTAACCCAGTTGTTATTTCTCTTACAGGTGTCCCAAGAATCGAATCGTGCCACCGTCACACTCTGAAGACAATGAGACCTTTGGCAGCCCTGCTTGTGACTGTCCTACCCGTGATGCAAGCCGGTTCGTTTCAGAAGGCGGCAAAGCCTTATTGTCCCTAACCCTGCACACAGTCAGCTCAGTCTTGTCACCATGTCTGGTTGACAGTAGTGTACGCCGACAACAGATCTGTGATCTCGTATGGTTGTCATTGTCAGGTTTCCTTCAGCCATACTGACCCAGACTAACTGCTCTGCTCTGGTTAAATAGCTCTCTCTTGAAGCTTTTCCAGTCTATATGCCAAATTCAGTCAAAACAGGAAAAAAGTGACAAATACATGGGCGGACTCATTTTCTGTGTGCACCCTTGGCAGTGAAGACTGTCAGAGAGGGGAAAGGAAAAATGACAAACCTTAAATTAAGGCAGCACTTTCCCTCGCTTGCTCTTTTATCTCCAGAGCAGAATAACGTGGAGTCTGTTGTTTGTGTCCAAGGCTGGTGCTCGAACATGTGTGGCTCTGTAGGCTTAAAGCCTGCTCCTAGTCACACTTTATGTATTAATAGTCGCCTTCCCACCAAATGGACCTCATATATATTTATAGATTGCCCTTTTGTGCATTTGGGTATTTCCTCTGGCAACGCTGGGTTCAGAGCCCGGCTGTGCTCATCCGCCTGGTGCGGGGAGTAGTGCTTCAACACAGAAGGGCCATGAGTCTAATCTGGAACATTACTGGTCAAGCATACACATGCATCCTGCTTTTTTAGCCAAACCTATCGTTTTGTAATTACAAACATGATTCCTCTATTGCATAGTTTCTCAGCATAGTAAAAACATTAGAATCCTCTTCCAGGGCCATATGCACTATAGGACCATAAGTATGTGGACACCAGCTTGTTCAACATCTCACTACAAAACCAAGGTCATTAACATGATGTTGGTCAGTTCATTCTAGCTATCTGTGCAGCAACCACCCATTCTGCTGATATTTTTTGTTGCAGGACAACGCATAACATTGTGCTTAATTATTAACCTGTATCAGCAGTGGGTGTGGATTAAATAGGGAATTCTTCTGATTAATTGGGGTGTCCACATACTTTTAGCCACGTAGTGTGTGAGTGCTTTAGGAAGTCAAATGTAAGCCTGGTATGTATTTCTGAGTGTTAATTGATACATTGTCGTGTTTTTTTTCCAGTGTTTTCCAACACTTATAGTCCCCTTTTTGCAGCCGAGAGGTTGCTGCTGGTCTGGGGCTTTGTCTAACATCGGGAGAGAGCTCTAGTAGCTTTCATCATCCCACATGCCACTGGAGAACAGATGAATTAATGATGTGTTTGTTAATTTTGAATCACCGGTTTGTCGGTCACCTTTTGTGGAGCATTAATGGGGGGTGTGTTGTGGCAGCTTGTCCAGATCACGAGTCCGGCCTGAATCCATGGAATCCTGGACATAACGAAGCGCACCGGGTCACCATTGGCTACGGCCAAAGAGTCATCCTTGCATCCTCAGCCACAGTTCACTCCATCGAGATACTCGACGGAGGTAGGAACGTCCCCCCATCTCCATCTTCAGAAAGCCTTTCTAACGCTAAATAACAGATCAGTGGGAGAGATCTTCTCCCCCGGATTAAGGTTATGGGGGGTCTCTTCCAAAAATGGCTTCGGTGATTTACCAGGTTTCAGGTTTCACGTTCCTTGCTGCCTAGACGATGCTGCAATGTGAATACGTCGCTCTTTCCAGGGAAGCTTGTGATAGCGGACACCAGCCAGCCCATCGTTCTGCGGACAAAGCACATTCTTATTGGGAAGCAGGGCGAGCTCCACATCGGCAGCCAGGATTGTCCTTACAAGGGCAACCTCACCATAGTTCTGTACGGCAGGTGTGTGGAAGTCAAGGCTCAGCTGGGGGTTGGTACTAGTTCTGAGTCCAGTTTGACAGTAGATGGGTCATTATTTTCACTTCCTTCTCCTCTTTGCTTTGTTTTCTGACAGGTCTGATGACACCGACGTTGAGCACAGCTACTTTGGACGAAAGTACATTGGGGTCGGCACAGGCGGTACCCTGGAAATTCATGGGGAGAAGAAGCTGTCGTGGACGTTCCTAAACAAAACCCTCCGGCCCGGAGAGGCCAACGAGGAGACCTGTCACTTTGAGAAGGGATGGGGCAACCGGGGGATCATCGTGCACGTAGTGGATCCCAAAACGGGGGGGGTACTGCACACTGATAGGTCAGTTTCTTGGTATCCTGGACATGCTGACTGGGCACTGAGGCTTTCTGATTGGTTAAGTGGAAGTCTTACATAGGAGTTGGCCTATTAACTGCCCTTCTCTGCTTTTTACCAGGTCCTATATTGCAGGGGTGGGCAATCTTATCTGCAAAGGACCACTGTGTATGGAGGTATTCACTGTAATTAGATTACTAACTAGAGGACTGATTGGCTGAAGAATCCTCACACCTGGGTTTGAACAGCTGACCTAAAGGTTACCCCAAAAACCCGCTTATACACCGGCCCTTTGCAGATATGATTGTCCAGCCCTGCTGTATTGTCTGATTACATGTTTAAGTGACTAAACAATACCTGGAAGTCAACTTTGTGATCCAGTCACAAAGCAAATCTATAGCACACTACTTAATAACTAAACAGGATTGTCTATGTCATTTAAATATTTCCCTGATTAATATTTTTATGTTAAAACTTATCACCTCCTTGGGGATCTGACAGGGCTTGTCAGAAGCATTTTGAATGTGGGGAACCCTCCCCCAGAAATTTCTTAATGAATTAGATGCCATTTCCTGCAAACCCGGAGTGGACTTTCATTGGTATGTGTATTCTCATATCAATCAAGTGGAATGGATTCTTTCGCGAAGCAATAGAAACATTGCTGGGTGAACCAATTTTTTATGTTAAATGTGGGGGGGTCCAAACGAATAATTATTAAATCTGAGGGGGACACGTCCCCCTCAGATTTAATGGCGACGATGCCCGTGGGACCCGCAGACAGTCCACATTATAATCCCTCCTAACTTTCTACCAGACAGTCCACATTTTTGCTCCCTCCTAACTCTCTACCAGACAGTCCACATTTTTGCTTCCTTCTAACTTGTTGGAAAGTTGGCCTCCTATTATGGTGCCAAGTGGAAAGTCATTAACCTCCCCAGTACAACAACCACCCATTCTGCTGATCATACCATCAATATTGTGGACCTGGACTGTCTGTGGGTCTCCGAGGACTAGACTGGGAAATGCTGACCTAGTCCATTCAGCTTGGTGTTGCTCAAAGAGCCGTGTCTTTTGCAGGTTTGATACATACAGGAGCAAGAATGAGAGCCAACGGCTGGCCCAGTATGTGGATCTGGTACAGGAAGGCCTGATACTGGCCATGGTGGTGAATGATGAAGGCTCCAACAACCTGGAGGACTCAGCTAAGAAGGCCTTGGTCGCACTTGGCAGCCAGCACTTCCACAGCCTGGGATTCCGGTGAGAATCTGTCTGCACCGGGAAAACTAATAGTATTCGCTACTATATCAGGATTATTTCAATAAAAATATCTGGCCTTACAGTCCAGAATTCAAAAATTACCTTTCTTATGTTTTGATTTGTGAGACTCATGCATCTAGCATGAAATCCTTTTATTTTTGTCATCGAAAATATTCCCACCTCTAAGAGTATTGTTATTGCTGCTAAGATCTCCTTCCTTACCAGAAGTCCGACAGAAGCCACATGCTTTGCTGTGAAAGGCTTTTGCTTTGCAGCCATAGGAAACTGACTGTCATGGTAGAGTTTGGATTTTATGAAAGTACTTCAGCTGATTTCATTACTGGTGCTTTACTGCGTCTTGGGAGAGAGCCATGAACATTTGCATATAAGCATTTCCACGTGAGCTTAACTCATGGTAGGATTGGCAGGAGATGTTGTCCACTGCTTTGTCTCCTGTCCTCTGCCTGCTGGCCAGCTCATTAAGTCATTTATAGCTGTTATCTGCTTCCTTCCATGAAGATTTTTGAAGAGACGAGATGCTAGAAATGCAAAGAAAAGGAATCTTGACTCCCCCGAATGGTTATTTACATCCATTAGGAGACTCATCAACATCGAGCACCAATCAAAGTGGTCCAGTTGCGGCAATGGTCTCTGTGGCTAACAGAAGCGTAGATTGTGCTGGCTATTGATCTGTCTCTTCTCTGCAGTGTCTGCTTTAATGCTCGCTGATCGTGTCTCTTCTCTGTCACTGTGGGGGGGGGGGACTGTGACAAGTTATGGGTTTGTAAGGTTTAGTGATTCTATATTTCATTTTTATACTTCAAACCACATCAAGTCTTTTTACGCTAACCATATTGACTCATAAAGGTCATTATCGGCTGGGCTGATTAAAATCTGAATTTGTCCATATTCATACCGTGGCGTGGACTTTGAGATACCCCATCCTCTTTGTTTTCAATGCTTTCCTTCTCGGTTTCACCTTTTTTCTGCCCAATTCTAATCCTGCTTCCCTTAGTCATCCTTGGAGTTTCATCACGGTAAAAGGGGAACCGTCGTCCTCTGTAGAAGATCACGCCATCTATCAAGGTAAAGCTCTGATTCTGCTCGCCTAAGCCAGGGGTCTCCGGCTGCTCCAATGTGAACCTCTGTGAATTCCTCCAGGAACCAAGGCCTCGTCAGAGGCGAGGAGCTCCCGGATTTTTCGTCTGGGATACGGGGAGTACTTTACCATCACGGGCAGGAGCCAGTGGATACAAGGTAGGTAGGTCACGACTTCTCCCTCTGCAGCTATATCTGCTAACCATATGCTAACACCCTCAAGATACAGACTGACCAGCCTTTGGTTCCATCTGACCAATAATAAACACCACCTCTGCTTCTCCTACCTGTTATCTCTCCCCTTGCATGGGGTCATTCTGCTCTCTTCTGCAGCAGTGATAGCTTTAACATGCCAGTGAAGCCCTGTGTGTTTCTCAGTAGGCGCTTGCCTTCCTGCGCCCACACAAGAACGTGGCTCTATCTTCCAGAGGCAGAGTGGAGCGAGTGGTTTGACAGGGATGATGAGCGCGGCTCGGGGGACTGGGAGAAGCTGGCAGAGCTGCGTAGGGTCTTCCCGGACCGTGTCTGCGGCAGCCCGTTGGACATGCAGGTACAGTATAAGCCAGGTCAAGTCAAGATGATGTTTGCATAGCATGCAGATATCATGGTAGTAAAGGACGATGGGACAGCTTCCCGAAATAGAACCTGTTAAAGCGAATGTCATTCTCTAGCAGTCAGTCTTTCGGGATATTGGGATATGTTTGAGATCCTAAACATATTTAATAACTGATGGAAAATAATAACGTATGACACCTTTCTTGTTCAATCACTACTTTTACAACCTTATTGAAGTTAATGACTAAAGAAAGATAGCGACTGTAGATCTGCTGTTTCCTGTGTTGTTTCGTACACATTATTAATGAAAACTCTTTAACGTTTCCCCCTCAGGCCGAGACTCACGATGGAATCCCTTCGAATTTAACACAGGAGGTGTTCCACAAGCACGACAAAGATCACGGCTTGGTGTGTCTCAACAGAGAGCAGCCAGATGGGATGTGCCACAACTACAGAGTTCGCTTCCTTTGCGGAAAACTTGGTATGTCTAGAATGTTCCGAGCTGCCAAGTTGGGCCGGGAGACCCGTGGCATTCTGCTGCTGAGCTCGGAAACTCCATACCAGCTGAAATACATTGTAAACAGCATGACAGCGCTGGACCGAAGCATGACATGCTCCTGAGGAAACTTTGCTTTTGTAAGCACACACACACACACACACACACACACACGCACATGTAGGGTAAACATATCCTTATGGGGACCGCTCATTCATTTC
>JABFEB020000020.1:15396830-15410341 GCA_019775895.2 Stomatorhinus ivindoensis | reverse complement strand
TGGCTATCCCTCAAAATGTTGTTTGAGTCCAGGTAATCAACCATTTTCTCTTTGATAATAGCCTCCATAACTTTACCCAACCTAACTTTATACAAGTTAGACTGATTGGCCTATAGTTTGACAAATTACTTCTATCCCTTTTTGAAAAATTGGCATGCTTCCAATCAGAAGGTACCACACCTTCAGATAAGAAAAGTAGACTGCAGCTCATTAATAGAACAGACATTTGAAAAATAAACATTTTATACCCTAGATGTTTGTGTGCCATTCCTGAAATAACTATCTGTGTGATTCACCATGCAGAAATAAAGCTTTAATCGGACCAAAAAAATATTTAAATTACGCAACCTTAGTGACGCTAATGGTTGCAAAACATCCTGGGGGTGTTCAAGGGCAGCACAGAAAGTTCATCCCACTGTGGAAAGTTCCGACCGAAGCAGTATCTTGTTTACAATTATGGGATGTGTCAGCTGCCGTAGAATGGCCCCATTCAGGCAGGGCAGCCTGTGATGTGCTCTGTCCTCGGCCCTTTCAGAGAAACTGACGTTCGTGGGCTTCAAGGGCGATTTCCAGCCTGACTGGGTAAGGCTGGTGACAGACGAGGAGGAGGCTGAGATCCATCAGGCGCTGCCCATTCCAGTGGTGAGGAAGAGGAAGATATGAGGCCTGGGCCAGGAGGAGGATGCACCTCCACGGATGCCGCTGTCCAAGTGCACAATGAGAGAAGTGAGGACTGTAAGAGGCCTGCGGGCAGGACATCCTCAGGCCAGAGAACTCACAGGGGTGACTTCCTAGATAGGAGCCATGTTTGTAACAAGTGTGGATATGAATGGTATTCATTAGGAAAACATTCCCTGTTTTTGTCTCAGTGATGTTGTCTTCTGTCCCCAGTTCCGGTGGAGGATTTCCTTATACTGTTAAAGGTTTCATGCTTTTAATATGTAATATGTGGCGTTTTTTTTTCCAGGATCCTCGAGATGTGATTCTTTTGTAAATGTCATAAACCAGCAAACATTAAATGGAGGCTTCAGGGTGATCTTAACCGGGAAACGTAATTTGTACGGATGGCTCCCTTCGAAAGGACAGCGTTTAGGGGGCACCACTGTCAGGATACGAGAAGTGATGTTCCCAGTTTAACAGGGATTGCCATTCTGGCCACCTCTTGCCGAAATAGCTGGCCTTTTTTCGGAAATCGACCTCAAAGTCAGTGTTTTGTACGTTTTTGTGTGTTTCAAAAACACTTCGGAATATATATCAGAAAATAACTTTTATACTTATTTATTGTACAGACACAAGCCTGTAACTGCTCTCTGGGAACATCCTTTAAGCTGTAAAGTTTACAGAGGGTGTGCCATCTGAAAATCAATAGAGCTTAATTCCTAAGACACATTAACGGAGAGGAATTAGTATGAAATGCAACACGCAGAAACGTCAAGTTGTATATCAGATTTGTGGGTTTTTGTTTAAAAAGAAACCACATAATGTGTATTTAGTAATGTGAATAATGTGTCTGAGAACAAATCTGTATCTATGTCCTACCCTGTGTAAATGTGAACTTGGGGGATCGACTGGTGCTCTAAACATCATCGTGTTTTTGTATATTGCATTTCCTTAAATTTAACTGTAATCTAGTAGGATGATCAGAAACCACAAGACTTGACCATTCTTGACCTTTCGTTTGACGATGACTAAAGTCAGTGGGTTGATGGACCACAATCAACCAAACCATGTCAGTGTGGTTTCTGTTCAGACCGCAAATGTACAAATGACTTTGCTCAAATAAATTCTTTTTTAAATGATGCTCCTTTTACTCTCCTTGAAAAAGCAAAAGCTTTTCGCATCAACAGCTTTTTAAATATTATTTATTTTTAAAAAGTCTTTATTTCAAAACTGTACCGTGTAGCACTGCTGCCAAAGTTGAAAACATTCAGTATGCAGAGATGGATACAGTCATGACAGATTCTCTGAGACCAATCGCTTGACATATACAAACTGATTTTAGACATACACCACAGGAAGGTAAAGTGAAATGTAAATTCAGATCCTCTTCAGATTCCATAAATGTGTGACGTACTTGCGTATTGGAAAGTTTCTGTTCTAGGTTATGAAAAAAAACAAACAAAAGCTTATACAAGTACAGGAAATCAAACAAAAAGCTGAACTTGATCTAAACCGCAGCAACACTGGTGAGTCATTCAAGTATGGAAGAACGTGAACTTTGCAACGTTTACAGCACTCTCGGATGTTTGTAAGCGTTAGCTTCACACTATCTCAGAATTCCTCTGAATGGTCAAACTCAGCGGTGTCAGAGCTCCTCTCTCTCTTTGTTGGCCTTATTGCTCTCTTTGTTCCTAGTCTTCTCCTTGTCTTTGCTCTTGTTTTTCGGTTTAATATCATTGCTAGCCTTCGCCTTGTCTTCTTTCTTCGCTGCCTTCCCAGGGTACACCTGACCCTCCACGGTCACATCTGCGCAGCGATCCTGCGCCACCAGGAAGTCCTTCACCTCCCAAGCATAACCTCCATCACGTAGCATGAAGATGACTCTGTTAGAACCCACCACAAACCTGGGGGGAAACACAAGATCGCTCACTGGCTGAATCAACACTTCATTACATTTTCACTGCAGCTTATTAGAATGGAAGGCCGATACAATTTAATAAACTTGAAAATATTTAATAAAGCATGGGGGGGGGGGCAGCGTGTGGCTAAGCCTCTGTCCCCGTGATCAGAAGGTTGCTGATCAAGGCCCAAAATCCCCAGCTCCCTGGGTGCTGCTGTGGGCGGCTGCCCTTCACAGTCAGCTTCTTCTCCCCTACAGAGAGCAACCTGGGAGGTGTAAAGAGAATTTCACCATGGAGGATCATTAAAAAATATATAAATATCATATTCAAAATGCAATTGTATTTTGTTCTAAACTAGAAATTGAACCTACAAAAAAATAAGGGGTGAGGAAGAAGGGTTGGCAGCCTGAGCTCATTAATGTACTTGGTGTCAGCAGTCAGACCACCTGCTGTTCAGCTCAGCTAATCCATCTGAAGATAAGCAGGCTTGTGTCTGGCCAGTACTTGGATGGGAGACCAACTAGGAAAGTTGGGTTGCTGCTGGAAGAAGTGTTGGTGTGGCCAGTAGGGGGAGCCCATCCTGTGGTTGGTGTGGACCCCAGTGCAGTGAGGGGGATGCTCTGTTGTAAAAAAAAAAAAAAGGTGCTACACTGGGGATGGGATGTAAAACTGAGGCCCTGACTCTCTGAGGTCATAAAAGATCCCTGGGCAGCTTCCAAAGTAGTAGGGGTGACACCCTGATATCCTGGCTAAAATTGCCCACTGTGGCCCTTTCAAATCTGGCCTCTTAATCACCTCATCCAGGTGGGGGCTACACAGTGGTGGTTGTAGAGGCTCCCCAATGCTTCTGTAAAGTATGTTGAAATAAACATTTAATGTGCTATAAATATAACATTAATTCCAGCCACCTTTTGGCATAGCCCCTAAAAAAACAGCATCTCATCACTCGACAGAGAGCGGGGTTACGTCACACCTCTGAACATCGAAGTTGGCGTTGAAAAGGCTGCCCTGCCAGAGGCTTGAAATTTCTTCAGTCTCCTTCTCAGTGGGCTCTCCAGATATGGTGGCAAACACCATCAACGTCTTTCCTTTCTTGCTCATTTTAAGGAGCTCCTCGGGCTTTGAAGCGTCAATTTTTGAGAAATCAATTGTTGGGGGCTGTCTTTTGTGCTCTGGAAGGTCCCCCTCTTCGATGTCATCATCTTTCTGCAGACCGTGCAGCACATAGAAAGCGTTTTAAAGACAAAGGGGATATACAATACACCTGGAATAAGGGGGAAATAAACTATACCGACTTAACTTCGGTTCGGAGGAGGTTAGCGAACAGAAAAAAACAAGCAAAACATTCAGAAGGAAAATTAGTCTTTATATACTAAAGTGTTAAAGCCTTAAATTTTTCAACAAACATCTCACAAATTAGAAGGTGAATGTGATCCGAACATTCAATAAAATTAATAAATTCAGATAACGGTTGTCCATGGCATAGACAAGCCAACAAAAGAGAGGTTTCACTCCATCTTTAGCTTATGCAGTTCAGAAGTAGCAATGCGAAATCTCCAACACGTATCTATCAACATTTCATTGTCAGAAGTACCGGCGTACTAGGACAAGCACATTGTAAACGTCATCAAACTAAAGGACATAAATGGACATTGGAAAATAATTAAATATTTATTGAACACAGATACAAAATGTGCAATTTACGCCGCAAGCGACAAACTGCAAAGATCCTAGCTTGCAAAAACAAGACAGAAAATTTACCTCCCATTCTTCCAACAGTCTGGCCATATCCGCGTCATTGTAGTCGCGGATATCTTTCTTCTTTTTAGGCTTTTTACTTTTGTCATTCTCAAGTGCTAGAACACAAATTAAAGTAAAACACAGCAACACGCAAAAACACCTCCATAAGGAAGCCGCCATCTTTTCCAGCTGTACGGCGCTGATTGGCTGATCGGCTTTACGCGTCAGTTCACGTGGGGCGTGTCTCGGGGGTGCTCGTGTCTCTGCACCGTCTCAGATGGAGATACAGACGGACGTAGGTCACCATGCTCGAAAGATGGATTATATAGCAGTCTTTTGCATTTGTGTCTCTTCACCGAAGGATAAAACTATTACAACAGGCTTTAGCTTAAAGAAATTCACCTTTAAAATGTGAAATATAAATACATGAAAATGATTTTGATAAAATTCTTGATGCCAGAGACAGCAGGTTCACTACCAGCACCTGGCTCGCTCTCTCTCTCTCTGTGGATGGGATGTGTAAGTTTACAGGGTACTCACTGTACCCGGTGCCATAATAAACAGCCAATGAAAATGAATGGATAGCATAGAATCCACATTGCTCATGCAATGATCCTGCTGAGACAGTTGGCTCAGCTGCTGTTACTGTTCAATAAACCTTTATGCATTTTCGCAAAAAATAAGTGAGGATGTAACCCTGGGCTTCGGTCGGCTGACTGGCGTGAGATTTTCAAATCTATATAAATCTGTACAGATATCGACGTGTATGTATGAGTTTTATTACCCTATAAATAATCTGTAGGGGTTGCACACCATCCCAGCGCTTTCGATGCAGCTGATTTTAGGTTTATAATGGTAACATAGATTTGCCGTAAGACTCCTTGCATGAGAGTCTGAAGGCGTGAGTGTCACGCCAGATACATGAGTGACAGCCCTGACACCGGTGAGGGTGACTTGCGGAGTGTGAGCCGTAAAAAGCCCTGAACTCCCATGCCGGTAAGTAGTAGGATGTTCCCACGGCGGGCCCTCGGCCAGGCATAACTGCTGGCAGGAAGAGCGGCGACCTCCGAGACCCGCAGACGACTCGCTACACCGCGGCGCCGCCGGAGACACGCACGGCCCGCGGGCAACTGGGACGCGTGGACGGCCGGAGCGCGCCGCCGGCTTCCTCTTGGCGTTAAACGCGAGCGGCGGCCACACCCTCCGCCGCTTCCTGACTTATACGATGTAGCGGGAGCCCAGCAGCGTGACTGGGGATCGCTGCTCTGCGAGTCTTTCTCGGCTCAGCGATCCGGGTGAAAGTTGCCGATGGAAGGAGGTGGTTCTGCTTTCCGAGCTGGCACCGGTTCCACGGGGTGGTCGAACCCAAGTAATGGATACCAAAAGCGAAAGTCTGCGGCGGCGGGCAGCATGCTCATGCGGAGATAAGACATGCACATGGAACTGTGCCTGCCAACAGACCCATTTCTGCTTACGGGACTGTGCATGAAAGAGAGGAGGCTGGAAGTCAAGCGGGGACCGCCGCTCCTGAGCCGGTGGATCGATAAGGCGATGTTGAGTGGTACAGCGGGGGGAAGTCGCGTCCTTAGCGGCATGAAGCTGCGTCCCGGTGACTCTAACGGCAGGGTGGTCGAGACCCACCCCAGGCACATCAATACGCGGCAGTGAAGAGAAAACCGCACCGTCAGGCATTTCGATTAGGTAGACGGGAATTGAGAAGACCAATAAATTAAACGCCGAATACAAGTCGGATATACTTTCTTAAAGTTATAAAGACAGTGTTTGCATAAACTGAGATGGCACTGGGATTCACAGTGATATCCAGCAGGCCAGTGTAATTCCTTGTATTTAGCAAATTTTGATCTGTGAATATAGCCTGCATCTGTTGTGCAAAAAGATCGATATATGTAAATATAACATTTATTGTATAACTACCGTAGCTAAAAATACGATATACGTTGCCATTTTAATATATAGAAAAAAAGAGTTGGAAACCGAGCGTAAATATACTTTTCCGGTGTAGACATCTGTCAAGAAAAAAAACGGGGGATGCTAAGGATGATAGACTCCCTTTTGCCGTTTATTACCAGAGACAGTAACGGAAAACTGGCGATTATAGTCACCTACTGGCGCTGAAAGTTGATTTCTTTTTCAGCTCTACGTTACAGTATGTACTCTGAAAGGAAATTTATTGGTAAACTATTTTTTTGAGATAGTTGAGCTAGGGTGCTGTCTTAACGTACTAGTTGTCGCAAAGGAATGTGAGGTTTAATAGTTAAAAAAAAATATATAAATAAAAAAAAAACAGTAAATCAGTTTGATCACCCTGTTATGGCTAGTGGGGGCTCGGGGAAGCCATGTAGTGAGGGATCGTCGGTCAGTCCATGTGGCAGCCTACCACACCGGAGGCGGCTGTCCTCCATCTGTGACAGCTGTAAGGGCCGGATGCAGCTGGTGGCTGACCTGCTCCTGCTGTCCAGCGAGACGCGGCCGGTGGCTGGTGCAGAGGGACTGCCGGTGGCTGAGACGTTCGAGCAGTGCCGGGACACCGTCATCGCCAGGACCAAAGAGCTGTCCATCTTGACACATGACATCCAGAGCCATCTCAACATGGGCCGCTTCGTGGAGGCGGGCGACCGGCTGCTGGAGATGGCAGACTTGGTGGTCTCTCTGACTGAGTGGTCTGCACACGCTGCGTACCTGGCCGCCACTGAGGCGCCAGGTTCTCTCGCCGCCCTCCAGGGCCTGGTGGACCGCTACAAGGTGACGCGGTGCCGGCAGGAGGTGGAGCAGAGCTGCGGCATGCTCAGGACCTCTGCCCTGGCTGATCTGACCCCCCAGCTTCTCCTGGAGGTCTCCCAGAGCATCTCCAGGAACCTGAAGATGCTGACCGACGCCTCCATCCTAGCCAGTGAGAGGTCCAAAGAGCGCTTTTCCAAGGAGCAATTCAAGCTGGGCGTGAAGAGCATGAGTACCAGCGCTTCGGCCTTGCTGGCCTGCGTCCGGGAGCTGAAGGGCAGCCCCAGCGAGACGGCACGGGCGCGCTGCGTCCTCTTCAGCGGGCCGCTGCTGCAGGCCGTCCACGCCCTGGTGGGCTTCGCCACTGAGCCCCAGTTCCTGGGCAAGGCAGCCTCCGTCAGCGCCGAGGGTAAAGCGGTGCAGACGGCCATCCTGGGGGGGGCCATGAGCGTGGTCGCCGCCTGCATCCCCCTCACCCAGGGTCTCAAGGAGCTGGCCCAGCGACCGGAGCACAGCGGCAAGACGGCAGAGTGCCGGGAGCGGCTGCGCAGCTCTGCCTGCGCGGTGTGCGAAGGCTGCACCCTGCTCTCGCAGGCTTTGCGGGAGCGCTTGTCCCCCAGGACTTTGCCGCCAGTGAACTCTCTTCCTGTGAATTAAACCTTGAGGCACCAGTGGGAGTGAGTGCCAGAAAGTCTGGTGGGGGGGGGGGGGCTCCCGGTTTTATGATTCGGAAGGGGCTGCCCTCAAACTGCAGGGTTAGGCCACCCTGTCGAGCCCCCTTCCTCGTCACGTTTGAGGTCAGTTGGGACTAGGAACGTTTACCTCAATTTTCTGCCATTTTAAAGATGACAGACTCAGCATGTCCAAGCAATCTCCGCGAAGACGGCTTGTCCGTGTCCATGTGTAAGTTCGGAAGGATTAAAGCTGCTGTGATTTCATTCTCTGAATTCTTACACTATTTACCAGACTTACACATATTTGTAATGTGTTTTGTTCATGCATGTATGGGCTATTTATTTGTACTATTAAAACATTGGTCTCCTATTGAATGCTACTGAATTTCTCTTATTGATCTGCCACTCTACCACATACTTTAATAATTTAACACCTGCTTATTAGACACTTTAATCACATAAAATTTAATGAGGCCAAGAGTCATTGATTTGCACTGTTGATTTCTTTATTGAAATTTCTGTGAACTTTCTGGCTGCAGGGTTGATGTGAGACTTGAATGCAGACGTAGGCTAATTTAATCAGCTTTCTCTAGACGTAAACTATCAGCTCTCCTGACTGTAGTTTTGTTTGGTATCTGAGGACACTATAAAAAGACACCAAAGGGCATGTAAATGATGGGAATTTCCATAGTGCCTGAGAAATGGGTTTAAGGGGCAGTATTTTAACATAAAACATTCAAAATGTACTGACAAGGAGCAAACTGCCTCCTGCCTGTATAGGGATAGTGGACCGACCCGGAGGCTCCCAGAAACAGCGATGAATGAGCTTTCTGAAGACCTCTGCTTTGAGAACAGTGCTGATCTGCTGGTCTCCACCTCTGCTCCAGCAGAAGCTCACGCGAATGTGTTAGGAACAGGATGCTTAATCATACAAATGGCGGCGAAGGTGTAAAATTTCATTCACACCAAACTGACAAAGAAGATGTTGTCATGGCGAAACCTCTCTTCCTGCCAGATGAGTCGGCGGCATTTTTGGAGCGTTACTCAGGCTTTTTGCCATCGCTTCTCATGCAGCGCTGTCTGCAGGCTAATGCTAACGGGCTCGAACCCATGCGTGAGCGACACGTCGAGCAAAACCAGACGTTTCTCACCCCAAAAGCATTACCATCTCAGCCATGATGGCAGTCAGCAAGGACAGTCATCTTAGACAACCATAGGGTTGTAGGCATGGACCTTCCTGAGAACCTACTTGGCTAAGGTACCTATGAAGATGACAGAGCCTGTGAATCACACAGGATTCTGTTTATACATTAGGCTCAAGATGCCCAGCCCATCTGATCCATGATGACAGTCAGATTTGTGGGACGACCCACGCAAACAGCAAGAGCAATTATCTGACAGTTGATGGTATTAAAGTTCTTGCATGTGCACAGATTATAATGTATATAATCTGGTGTGATATATCATCAAATTATAAGTAAGTAATGTTTATTTTTAAAGTGCTTTTCACAGACACAAAGTCACAAAGCGCTGTACAGAAAACGATAAGAAAATAAATATACGCAAGATAAAAACAACACAATTGCATAAAACAGAATGAAATCATTCTGGTTGAATAGGTTTTCAACTGTGGTTTAAAGGAGTCTAAAGAAGCAGAACTTTGAAGTTGTAGTGGAAGCTCATTCCTCAGACTGAAAAGCTCTGTCTCCCCCGTGTCTTTGGTCTCGTGAGAGGAGTAACTAACAGGTTCTGAGCCTAGGAACAAAGACCATGAGCAGCTGTATATATTAAGGAGGAGCTGGATCACATACCCAGGAGCCTGTCCATTTAGCGCTCTATATGAAATAGCCAGGATTTTAAAACGAATCCTAAAATCTATTGGGAGCCAATGTTAAGAACGTAAAACAGGGGTAATGTGGACCCACTTTCCGGGGCATGTCAGTAACCTGGCGGCAGCAATTTGTGCAGTTTGTAAACACATGAGAGACGATTATCCAAACCTGTGAACAAAGCATTACAGTAATCTAAGTGCGCTGCAACAAATGCATGGACAATTTTCTCCAGCTCAGCTGATGAGACCAATGGACGTAAATTAGCAATATTCCTCAGATGGAAAAAACAGGAGCGAGAAGCTGACTTTACGTGCGAATCAAATCCCAGAGAGGAATTAATTATTACACCAAGATTACGAACCTTGGACTGGAGAAATACAAATAGTAAAGATCACTGATCTTTGAGTGTAAATCAGTAAAGGCTACAATCATTGTCTCAGTTTTGCTAGAGTTTAAATAAAGGTAATTATTAGAAAGCCAGTCACTAATCAGAGATAAACAATCAACCAGGCTAGACAGGTTGTTCAGCTGATGAGGTTTAAATGATACATATAAGTGAATATCATCAGCATAAAAATGATAATAAATATGATATATATGGTATAATATGGTACTGTATATTATCTGATTATAACCCTGCACATCTGAGGAAAACATTCTCCAGTACAACGTTAAGGAAGCCTTATTGCCTGGCCATGTGACATTTTCTTTGGGGCAAAGGCATCATGGGAACATATCACCCTTTGGCATGGACCTGTCTGACAACCTGATCACCTGATCCATTCACTGTGGAACCGGCAGCATTAGGACCTTGCTGGCCATGCAGAACCCGTACCACTGGGCCCAGATTGTGTTTCGGAAGCTGGCTCACATGATCTGCCTGTATACTCACCTGTTCCCTTTGCTATCATGGAACCGTGATAAGCTTTGAACCAATACCAGACCCGCCCCTTTGCCTGCTTGAAGTTTCACCGCCGCACACCCCACCCCCCATTCCAAAAGGTACGTTTTCCAGGCCCTCGGCCTACCTTCAGACGCTTACTGAGACAATGAGCGGATGGTCAGCTCCCTGCTTGCCACAGACCACCCTAATCCCCTTTAATTGGCATGTTATCTGGAGACACCAGCTCCCTCATCGAAACTCTTTCAGGATTGTGACGGACAGAAATAGCACCGACTTCAACAGAATCCTGCAGCCGGAGTGATCGCAGAAGCAGGTGTGATCGACGTCTCTCATGGGCTGCAGAGTCCCCGGCCGCGTGGAAATGGCTCGGTGCTGTCTGGAGACAGACAGAGATTATGGAGTTCTGCCAGAAACCTTCACGTGCCCCAGGATCATTTGCCTTTCCTGAAAAACTGAAGCTGTTGCTTCACAACAGGAAGCCAATAGGCTGTGCTATGGGGGGGTGTTTCCTTCAGAGCAGAGAATGACTGAGTAATAATTTGGAACAGGGGTTCGCCCATTTCCTGCCACAGGAGGGAGGTGGGTAGCCTAACACAATCCCATCCCTCTCCTGAAACGGTGTAACACTCCCCGCTCTGGGGGCATGTGGGCCGCGGTACTCAATCGACTTAACTGACATACAAAGGCTTTGGATTTCTCCTTTACTTCATCTCTAAGCTCAGACTATCAAGCCAAACACACTCACACCCCCAAACTAAATAAAGTGTTTTTTTATGTGACCACACATCTGCTCCATGTTACTTTTGATACACTTGTTTTTTATTAGTTGCGACCAAAAAATAACCTGCAAAGGCCTCATAAAATTGCCATGTAACAGTATGCCCTCTCATTACTAAAGCATGATGCCGCAAAAGCTCCAACAGCTGTGAACAGCCAATGAGAATAATCTATCCCTGTCATGTGATCGCTGTCCCGTTGACGGCCATACCACTTTCGTCCTCCCAAAGCAACAAAAAAGCAAAAAGTCACATGATTCCAGGGGAGCCGAGCAAACCGTGGACTCAACCGGGAGGGTCCAGCATAGACAATGGGGGGGGGGGGGGGGGATGTGGCATCTGTTGACTTCATCAATATGGTCAGCTCATTTCGCAGTGATTCTGCCCTTCACTCTGGTGTCCTATTGCCTTGGAAACACCCCCAGCATCGAACTCCCAGACAAAAAGCCGCGTGGAGGTGACAGGCGGCATCATCCCTCCGATGTGCCCTGCTGAAACGCCACTGGCATGCGTGGGGCCCCCTCGTACCTTCTCAAAGCTCCTCCCAACGTCAAACAGTGGCCATCTTTGTATGTTTCTATCCCTACCAACTGGGCGCCCGCTACGTCTGTTTGGACAAAACTTTTGGTGAAATTTTGGTGATTCTGGGATCCACCCCCCACCCCCCAGCTATTCATGGTTCCATTAGAGGATGGCGCCACCTGCCTTGTCATTGTGCCTTGGCTTCCGGGAGGGGGGGCGGTTGGCATGGGAGTTCTCACCTTTGAACCCCGGGTGTCACACTCACAGCACCTGTGGGACTGAGTGTGTGAGATGTCATCCAGAATGTTCCAGAAACATGTGAAATGTAACTATGGTTTCAGTGACTTGGCAGTGCAGTGCTGTAGTGGGTATGCATTCTGACTGGAGAACCACTGATCTTCAAATGTTCAACTTAAACCTCAGAAAACATGTAACTTGTTTACTAAATATCGGCTAATCAACTGTAGTTTTACTCGCTGTAGTGGTATGCTGCATGAGGTATAAGATCTTAAGCTACATTCACAGAAAAAAAAGCTTCTAGCTCTACACAGAAATAAAAAAAACTCCATGCGGAGTAAGTTACTTTTGATGACGGTGTTTGACAAAGAAGAAAAAAAATGAAAATGTGATGCAAAGACTGGGCAGTCCAGAAATGTTTAAAAGATCTAGTACAAATTTCTAGTGTCAGCACTTTGAAGGCACATGAACCCTTTTGATAAATCTTGCTTCTGACTATTACAGGAAAAGCATATGATCCACGTAAAGAAGCCTACTGTGAACAGAACAGCACTGCAAAGACCCAGAAGTGTGAAATTCTCTTAGGGGAAACCTAAGGATCTGCTTACTATTATAGCTGCAGATTTTTCCACATACCTCCCGTCCCTTTGAAGGCTAATATGAACCAGCTCGAACACAGCAACCCCCTCCCCTGGGAACATTCCCTTTGTGTGACGTTATCCCTTCACACCAGACCAAGGCCTCTTTCTGCCTTTTTAAAAATACCTATAAACACAAATCATAGATAGATCTATAGCCTGTGAAGGCCAGTTCAATAGTTCCTAGAAATTGCTGAGTGTTATATTTAAAGGCCTTTGAGGCACTGGCAGTTTTATTCCTACAGAGTGGCACTATTCTGAATCACACTGGTTAGTCTGGGGCGTTTGCAGACTCGACGTGTCTGAAGAGGAACAGAGGGGCCCTCACGCCAAAAAAAAAAAAACGGATGTGATAGATTCCCCGCTCACTTAAAAGCGATATACGACAACTGCAGCTGGCTCCCATTGGACAAAGTGTAACAGGCAGGGCGGCTGGGAAAGACCAGCGGGGCAGACACGGGAGACGGCCTTGCTGCTGGCTTGGCCTGGCCGCCCGGGGGCTCAGCACCGGAGCCAGTTGTTATATAAAAATAACACGGGCTTAGAGCAGCAGCCTGAGAGGGAGCGCTCATCAATGGGGAAGGGGCTCGGGGGAGGGGCTGGACCCGGCGGGAGCCTGCCAAGCGACCCCTCCCTGCCCTGTGGCCGGGCCTGTTTACTGGCTCCGGGTGGTCTGTTTTTCACAGGGGTGTGGCCCGCTTCCTCCACAGACGCGGCACTGAGCGGCGGTCTCTCCAGCATCCTGTCAGCTCTGAGCATGCTCACAGCGACCACTGTGACGGCACAGGATCACAGCGCCATTGCTTCCAAGCCGGGAAGGGCGGCCTCAGATCAGCGGGGCGACCATTCAGCTCCTCTTAGATTAGTACACTGGGGGGGGGGGGGGGG
>JABFEB020000020.1:15375947-15391027 GCA_019775895.2 Stomatorhinus ivindoensis | reverse complement strand
GACCCCTCCATGATTTCTAAGTGGGAGAACTTGCAAAATCGCAGGGTGTTCAAATACTTATGTTCCTCACTGTATCTAACAGTTTTAGTACCTTGTAAATAGTCTGTGGGGTTTGCAAACTACCCCAACGCTTCTGATGCAGCTAACTTTAGGTTTAGAATGGAATAATATAGATTTGTCGTAAGATTACTTTGTAAGAGTCAGAAAGTGTGAGAGTTGGCAGTCCAGATACCCATTGCTGCTTTACCAGCGTGCTAGCATTAGATATGCGGTGTCATTGGGCATCCTGTGCTAAAGGACAGGTTACATAGCCTGCATGCTAATGTAAGGTTCTGCTGTTAATACCTTGAATTTACAGTGAGGCCTTCCACATTGCGGGGGTTGTGGGTACATGGTCCCCTTGGGAAGCAAAGCGAGCGCGAGAGTGAAGCCTTTCCGATTTATGGCCATAAAACTGCACAAAAAGATTCACGAAGCAAGGGATGCTAAGATGACCGCGAGAGGCTGCCTTAAACACGTTTGGCGTCCTTCAGACCATGTGTTTCTATGTGTGTTTAATGCATTTATCATGTACTAAACTCTTTGTGTGTCGTCTGCGCCTTTTGCAAAATTCCCCCCCAAAATTCCCACTTAATTCTTTACGCTGACCCCACGATTTATATAAACCGTGATGGGAAAGTCAAGATGCGGTAACGATGACTGTTTACGTACAATCGAGTAAATTGGGTATCGTATATCACGCTTATTATAGTGCGAGGGGCTAACGGGCAGCACCCGTGGTCTGTCTGTAGGGGAATAAGGCGTCCCGGTGAGACTCCTGTAAGGCCACCCTGAGCTTCTGTCGGGGACAGCGTGCACAGCCGGCACTCTGGCCGCCTAAGGTCAGCCATAAGCTAATTAGAGCGGGGTTCCCCACTTCCGGTCCCGGAGTGCCAGTTTGCACCACAATTTGCTGATTTCCCTCCTATTAGCTTATTAAGGTGTACTTCAGAAAAGTGCAAACTGTGTTGTATTCTGTCCCTACAGGAGCAGACCTGGCGAACCCTGGATTAGAGGGTGGAAAAAATAACTGGGGGGAAAAAATCAAAAGAAATACATTCAGTGACATTACATTTATTTACAAGTTTTAATATTTCACTACTTCTCTTGTGAAACTGAGTATCTAGATGGCAGCCAGATACCCCGTGTTTAAGAAATGTTTTTAATATAAATTAATTGACAAAATTTGTTTTCCGCTGATGTGGGATGGGGAGGGGGGTGTTCATTCAATGTGCATTCAGCACATTTCATTCAGGTGCTAAATCACTGTCACATACAATATTAAGTAAAATAAGCAAATATTTGTAGAAAATGAGTGAGCATTCTTGGCTTTTAATATACGAGCTACAGCTTATATGAACTACTAATTCATATTTACATTCCTAAAGTGTGCGGCATAAGACACTCCCAAGAAACGAGACCTCAGAGGATAGGCAAGGCAGGACCGTAAGCCCAGCGCGTTAACGGGGAGAGGATAGAAGCAAACAGGCGGCCACTGTCAGGACAGGAGGGTCACATGGACAGACGGTACAGTTACACGCAGAGAAACGGCGTGCGGAGAGTGACCGCAGAGAAAAGGCGTGCGGAGAGTGACCGCAGAGAAACGGCGGGTAGGTGTGAGGCTCAGCCTGCCAAGGAATTGTGCGCGTTTTTTTCCCCTAGAACAGGAAAAGACTTCAGTCTGGTATGAAACGTCCTCTGTGTTCGCAGCTGCCTGAGCCTGGGGGTGGGGTCCAGTGGGCGGATGGGAGTTAGGCGAACCCAGCCTAAATCATCCTCGTGTTCTGGCTTGCGGTCCAGACGATCGGCTGAGCTAAAAAAGCTCACTGAGACCCCTAATGTCCTTTCTGCACCCAAAGTCCTCGTTCAGAGAATGCCGAGGATGAAGGGGACTGGGAGAATCTCCCCGGAGTCCCTCGCAGCAGCGTCCCACAGAAAGGATGGTCAAGACTGGTGAGTGATTTGAAAAAATGTCGTGCTCTGATGGCTGGGTGTGTTACATAACGCCGTCTCTCCGAACGCCTGCGTCTGTCCTTTCACTGCTGAGCTTCTAGTACAGGGCAAATGGCTTCTACAAGACACTACGCAGTTACTCTCACTCAAACGCAGGCACTGGCTCAGAGAAGGACCGCAGCGACCTGCCACTCACCGGGACGAGTGTGTTTACAAGTCTTATGAGATGCTTGGTCCTGGGTGTTTTAAGTCCAGTAACAAAGAATGCGAGGCAGCTGTGATAAATTTATAGTCCATAGTCACAGAGGAGACGATGCCGTTATTTAGAGAGGAGCCTCTCATTAGTTTTCCAGACATAAATGTTTGCTAGTTGAAGCCGTGTGGACTTTAGCGGGAGAGGGGAGGGAAGACGTCACACTGATCCTGCCAGTGGATTTGCTCACAGCAGTCGGGAGCCAGTGTACACATGGAGAGGTGCGTTACGGCTGGGCTGTCTCTCTGTGCCAGGTGACGGGGACGGAGACAGGGACAGGGGGATGGAGCAGTGAGATTGCGGCATTCCTGCAGCCTCTCACTTTCACAGCAGCCCATCTCACCTTCCCAGTCCTTTACTGTCACATTTCATTGCCTCACAGATGGGATACAGAGGGCGGCTGATGCTGTGTGCATTCTCTGCTGGGCTGATAGTGGGTGTGTTTTGTCTTTCAACAGAAAGGGTTGGGGTTAACTTAGTAACATAAACCTGTTTAGCATTTACACTTTGAGGTACTTGAACCATGTAAAAGGAACTCATTTGTCCATAACTGCCTGAAACATCTTGCTATGAATTTCTACATTTGCGGTATGTTGTATCACTTGCTTTTTAGATACTGCTAGAAAAAGCTGGAAATAAATGTAAATTTGACCTAATACTGTAACAAACAAGGTGGGACTGCACGTAAAGAATCAGGATCTAACTGGTTGTACCACCTATGACATGTCTGTACAGTACAACAAACAGTCCTTGATTATCAGATTAGTTTTCATAATCAATTCAATAATCGACCAGAAATGGCGGATGTCCTTCTGTTTTGAAATTATATCAAAGACATATCCTTCCTCCACATCTCTAATAGAACTATTAGATTAACCCACTGACCAGTGAGCACTAATCATGCTGAGACAGGTATCAGATATGCCCCTCATCCGCAACACAAACTTCTATCAGCAAAGAAGGTGACAGGTTCAATAAAACAAGAGTGGACTCTTATTTGGGCTTGCCATTTCATTAAAAGCTTGAATGTTTCCAGCCAGATGCCTCAGGGGTCAGAAGCTGAGTAACTGAGTATTTACTCAGCACGGGGGCTACTACCACCGCATCACATTAGAGAAAGGGCGTCACCGCAGACTGCTCCTGTGAGCTGGTGCGTAAACTCAGCCATTAAGTTATTAAGGTCCCCAGTCGATGAGAACATCTGGCCAGCGTCTCCCACACTCTTGCACCGAGCTCCAGATGGGAACGGGTGCCTAGCCTTTTCTGCTCAAACTCGCTAATCAACGCCATTTGCACACATGTGATATGCGTTTCGTCCCATACGTACAAATAAATATACAGGTACAGTATTTTCTTGGTGGATACTTTTCCCTCAAGTGCCCTATGGGACAGTGTTACTGTTACCTACAGGACAGTGTTACTGTTACCTAGGGGACAGTGTTACTGTTACCTACGGGACAGTGTTACTGTTACCTACGGGACAGTGTTACTGTAGCCTGCATTTTGAGGGATGGCAGATCAGCTAGTATATCAAACTTCTGTGTATTGGCTAGTCTTTACACATCCGGCTTTTGCACCAGGGTGGGGTCACTGTCAGTCAAAGAAAAGCCCCACTACTGAAACGCCTTGGCTTACGCCTGAACTGTAACTATGACCTGGAGTCAGACTGAATCAGCCATGAATGTTACTGCATCTGGAAGCCCATCGTGCCTGGGCACAGGGCTAGGGATATGGCCGAGTGCTGTCTGACATGAGGGATCCAGTGTGGAAATAGCAACTTGTGGGTGAGGCCTGTCTTAATTGTCAGGTCCTACTTAAACCAACCAAAAAGCTCAAATGACACTGAAAGGCCAAGCAAGTCAAAGCTCCACTGAGCAAACTGGGTGATTGAGACAATGTAACAACTTTGAATATTTCTATATTTAACTCCTATCTGCACTAATACGTACATGACTGAAGAGAAATTCAAATGAGACTGTATTAGGCAGAGACATTCACTTGACCTAATGGCGGAATGCTGTGATTCCATATGGAAACTCCAGAAATGGTTGCACACCATCATAATCTGACTGGTATGTACTCTTGGACAGTTACACTATCTTACTGTACTTACTGGTTAACTATGTTCTCTTTTCAGTGTTACATATCATAACTCTATAGTGACTTCAAGGAACCTCCAATGGTGAACATGAAGTCGCAGTCTACGAGAACTGAGTGTGTGGCTTGGCTGGCAAATATGGCTGGGCTGCTTACGTCACCACCCATAATACACCAGAGTCATTCAGAAATATCTCTGGATCACTGTGGTAACTGTGGTCACATGATTCACTGTACAGTCCAATGTCATACTGGTCCCCAAAGGAGGTAGGGCTTAGAAGGTTAACTTTGGGCCGTGTGGGTAATCCCTGAAATGACAGTTAAATTTGAATCATGTTGTGATAGACTTTTTGTCTCAGGGAATGAAAAGACCTTCTGTCTAGCCAAGAGTCTGGCAGAGAGTTTCTGATACAGGAGACCAAACTGATTTTTGTCACCTCAACAGAGTGTCCCATTTCACAAGCCGGGCAGGTCGGTCGGGAACCACCCACCATGGAGATGCGGAGGTGCTTCAGGCAGCAGGGGAAAGCGAATGGTATGACAGCCCAGGGTGTGGGGCTGAGGGGAAGCCAGAGATCGAAGAAGCTGGCCCTCATCTCCAGGTCTCTGATCCTGTGTAAGACCGTGCCCAGTGATGACGGCTCCAACCATGATGAAAAGCCTGCCGACCACTGGACGTCCCCCGAGGAAAACCTTTCCTGTACAGAAGAGGTGGCCCATACGGAATTCCCTCAGCAGCACGGGGCCCCAGGGCAGCAGAAGGGCAGCCTAAGCAGGAGGTTTTCCATAAAGGTGATACAGGTCATTAGGTCCATGATGGGAAGGTCCCTCTATCTCTCTGTCATTGAGAGCCTGCATTCATGGCTACACTCAATAGCAGATAAGGTAATCTGCTCCAGGTAATCGTGAACATGCATAGCTCATTTTACTTCTGGAAAGCTGTAGACTACCTCACTAGCGCCATCTACTTAAATAATAAACAAAAAGCATTTAATATGGTTTATGTTTGCATTTACTGAACCTAAAAACAAAACCAGGTTTTTTTCTGTAGGAAATGAATCTACTATCATAGAATCTTATTTAATCTAATTTCCACATGCAACAGAACTTGTCTGTCCATCTGTCCATCACGGCTTATCCAACACAGCAGTGTGAGCCTGGAGCCCATCAGAGGAAGCTCAGGGCACAAGGCAGGGCAGTCAGCACCCCCCGGAGGGTCAGTCTGCACCACAGTCTGCAGATTTCTCTGCTCAAACACACTTCATTCAAGTAAGCAGCTAATTGCCAGATTTATCAGGTGTGTGGCAGGACCATGTGGCAGGACCAGCATCAGGGAAGCCTGCAGCACAGCAGCATAGAACAGTATTTATCCAAATGCTTCAACGCTTAACGCAATCTTACAACTGCGCTATATAATAAATTTGCATGACTTAAGTTTCGCCTAAAGCTGACCAAATAGCATCAGATCCTGTCCCCCTGGAATGTCGGGCATCTTGCCAGGTAACGCCCTTTAGCTTCTCCAGGTAACCTCACAGATACCCGGGTCTCCAAGCTCTTTCAGCCATTTGACCGCAACGTGAAAATGTGTTTGTCTCCCCCAACAAAGAACCAGAACACAGAAAAGAACCAGAAGCGCACTGAAAAATCTCAGCACAAAATTCAAGCTTTATAAGACTGAGAGATCAGGTAAACCTGACTTGATCACAGCACAAAGCATTCATTTTTAAACTACTTTAACTTTAAGACATATCGCATAGACAAATGTTTCTTCACAGAGGTTTGAAGCAATTGCATCTGTGTTGGAGCGCCTGTCCACTGAAGGGCCGCCCGCAGTAATGCTAACGCGTTTCACTGCCCACCTGACACACACAAAAGGCCTTCTGTTCCAGGCCCTGGCGAGCGAGTAAAGCTGCGAGTCTCCTGCAGCATTCTAGTGATGTCATCGCAGAGCACCCCCCCAATGCCTCTGGCCACTCAACAGCCAACTGAAGCGGCGTGTCCGAAGCATGATGTGTTAGCTTAGAAATGCTTTGAAAGGCCAATTGCAGTCAGCCGGGCAGAGAATGGGGAAATGCAGCTGAACCCAGTTCCGCACTGAGTGAAGTAATTTTGCAAAAAAAACAGTTCAAAAAGTCACATTTTGGGACAAGAAGGAATTTGACCTTCATTCTTGTACATGACACTACATCCGTTAGCATGGACTGTCTCAAATACAGTGACCATATACCGTAAAGTCTTAATTCATAAAGAGACCCTTGAAAACCATACGGATGTGTTTGTTCAACCAGGATAGCAGCTTGTGGAAAATGTGCATGGCAGCTGGAGGAGATCATTCAGAAGGCATGGTCCGCTCCAAGGACTCAAGGTCACCTGCTTGCCAAAGGAGCAGCGGTGGAGCTACACACAGGTAAGGGCCTGTCAGGCTGTTTCCTCTGTGCAAATGGTTAAAAATGACCAATCAGTGACTAATCCCACTGAACCAATCAGTGGGAACAACAGTGGTCACCTGACAGACGGCTGTTTCTCACATTGCCTGGTCAATACACCTGGGCCTTGCAGAAACAAATGATGTTTGCCTGTCACTGGAAACCACGGCAGTGTTTGTCCCGTTCATCTGTGTTTTTGGGTATCCATGGATAGTTATCTTCACAGATAACAAAGCACTCCTACTCAGCAGACAGCCTGCCGATGGCTTTTCGGAAGACAAACCTCGGGCATGCTCAAGCTCACGGACTACGCCTCAGGAGACCTTCGGTGAGGTGAGGCATTGACTGACCCGTCCACCTCTTACATCCATCTTAACAGAATCATAAAGCAAAGTTGTTCTACTTCTGAACAGACAGTAATACAAAATCGCCAGCACAGTACTATGCTAACATGACACTGAGTCTCCATAAAAAAGTTGTTCGCGTATTCAATCTCTCCCTACATGAATAGCTACTAGAGACCCTTACTCCGATTCTCAGGAGAACGCTGCTATGCTTATCCTCACTTCCCCTCATGGGAGCGAGAGAGACGCGAAGATCCACGCCCCGTCTACACACGAGGCAGCGGAGTGTTCCGTGTCCTCAGCTCACAGCCCTGTCCCTGCCGTGACAGCAAGTGCAGGGCCCATCTGATTGGTCGAGCCCCACATTCCTGCATGCTGAAAGATTTGGCAGGGTGACATCATAACACGTCAGCCAAACCAACATCTGCAGAACTTCTGATATAGAAATGAATCTTGTGGGAAAGGCAGCCTGTACGGGTGACTAGTCTACATCAATTTCCCTTCTACTTTTAACTACGTTCCAAAAGTTATTTGGAGCTGTTGCTGCAGTGGCAGTTGGAGGATTCATTCGTTTCGATGTCTTAGCTATTGGCTCTGGTTCTGGCTGCTTGAGGAGGAGGGACAGTCGTCAAAGAGACTGAAACCAAAAAATAATAATCTTGGTAATTCAGAGCAGACTACTCAAGGTCACCAAGAATTCAAATACCAATTCACTCTGATAATATACCATAAAATCATGGTAAGCTTTACAATCCCCCAAATCCTCTACACCAGTGTTTTTCAAACCAGTCCTCTGGGACCCACAGACGGTCCATATTTTGGCTCTCTCCCAAATGCCTGGGAGTTGGGAGGGAACAAAAACAAGGACTGGATTGAGAAACACTGCCTTATAAATTCCACAAACATATCAATAAGCAAAATGTATTCCTTTCCAATTATTCTCAGTATATATATCGAATATATATTGATTATGCTGTTTTCAGGTGAATAGCTGCTCATTCAGCTGGTGGAACTAATTCTCCACTCCCATCCCAAGATCATCCTCAAAGTCACCATTCTTCCTTTCATTATCTTCTCCTTTTTTGAATGCTAACTACAGCAGCTGGTCTCTGTGCTGACGTCTGTCTTCAAGAAACCGAATGTTGATGTGAATGGTCAGAACGGAGCACGCTGCAAAGTGCCAGAAGAGCGTGCTGAGAACTCTTCTTCCTGCAAAAGGACTAGATCCAGTCCCACTGGTGAGTCACCACACAGCGACCAGCGTAAAAGAGCCATTTGTGCCCCTGTGAAGGTGGGCTTGCATGCATCACTACACCTGCTATGGTTCAGCAGATAAAGTCCTATTCATAAAGCTGTGGTTTTGACTGCAGAACATCCAGATTATCTGTTGCTGTCAGATATCGAGTCCTACTGTGCTGAAGACTTTGATAGCCATATCGTGATGAGACCAGAGGTCTACTGCCTTCATAACCATGGCAACACTGGCTTCTCCGGAAACAGGAAGTGTCTCTCTCAGCAGCTGGAACTTCCCAGAGGAATACAGCAGGTGAAGTACAAAATACATTAGCCCCATCGCAGGTGCCACATGTAAGAAGAGTGGCTTTTCTTGAAGGGGTAGAAGGAAAACTTAAAACGGTAATACAGAGTTTAAATGTATTAAAATTTCATACCTAGTTTAACCTATAGACCAGTGCTTCCCAATCCGGTCTTTGGGGACCCACAGCTGCTATGGATCAAAAATGTGGACCATCTGTACGTTCCAGAGGACTGGGCTGGGAAACACTGCTATAGACCAAGCAATGCTTCTAACACGTGTATTTGATTTATGAGTTGACTGGATCGGACCTGTTCTGGAGACGCCACATTCAGCTTGTCTTGCCTGTATGACTAAGGCTTCCTGTCATAGCAGGACAGCCCCAGACCACTGCGCTCCCTAAGCTCAGCCCTCTTGCCCCACTGCAACGGCAGCATGCAGGCCTGTGTGATCTGCAGCATCGTCCTGATGAAGGGTCAGGGGAAGGTAAGAATGCTGCTTGGGGTGGAAAAACAGTGCAGGAGATGCCACATGGGGGGCTTCACATGCCACTGCTCTTCTGCTCCCAGGGACTGGGCTTCAGCATCGTAGGTGGAAGAGACAGTCGCAATGGACCAATGGGAATCTATGTTAAGACCATCTACGCTGGAGGAGCTGCAGCCTCCGACGGTCGGCTGCAGGAAGGTGGGGTGTTTTTGCTCAGCTGCTCCCTTTCCTGATACCGTGTCACTTAATGATCCCTCACGCCTTCTCTGTCACTTAGGAGACGAGATCCTGGAACTGAACGGAGAGGCTCTGCATGGCCTGACTCATGAAGGTGCCTTGAAGCAGTTCAAAGTAAGTTTACAAAGTCTCCCCTATGGCTTCAACTATGTCATGCCTAATTTGAATTAATGCATGTCGAGTGGTGACTGTTTCCAATGAATCTCAGGCATTCAAACAAGCAGCTAATGACTTAAAGACGCAACTGTGTGTGATGGGAGAGGCAATATTTCAGAAACCAGAGTGATGGGATTATGATACACAGCAGTAATTGACTGGTAGTTACTGAATCATGGCCTTAACCGGGGGCCAATAAGAAATGGACCAGGTTTGTGAGTGATTCACAGTGCATGACATGCCGTTCTGCAGATTAGGAATCTGGACCGGTATCTTGAAGGTCGCTGGTTCAAATCCCATAGCTGGCAGAGATATCACATCACAGTTGGCCCCTTAGGCAAGGCCCTTAACCCTAAAAACTGCTCCAGGGCTACCAGACAAATGGCAGACCCTGTGGTCTGACCACAGGTTTTTTCTCATTTAATTCTGTGTGACTCGTAAGAAAGTAAGATCCCAAAATCAACTGATCACAATATTGCTTTGATACAATGGTCATCACACTGTTAGGGGTGGGCTGTCAAGTTTGTTTCTTCATGTCTACAGCAAATAAAAAAGGGCCTGCTGACCCTTGTGGTACGGACCAGCCTACGCCAGGGGGCGCTGCTGAACCGAGCCCAGACCTCCAGGCTGTGTCGCTCCCGTTCTCTCAGCTCTGGCACCAGCATTAGCAGGGGGAGTGTGGACCTGGGTGACTATGGGCTCTCTGCAGACCAAGCCAGCCCAACCAAGTCCAAGGACCGTGTCATGATCGAGATCACTCTGCAGAGAGGTCAGGCTGTGACGGGTCCCACGCATACAGAACACCGAGTCATCCCACTTCCCATCGTTTCATATTTTCATTTGCATCATTTGTGAGTTTCTCACAAAGCTTTGTAGCATTAGCGGCATGCTTGAGACCCGTCTGTGTGTCTGCAGAGGCCGGAGTGGGCCTAGGCATCGGCCTTTGCTGCGTGCCTTCTCATGAAGGCTGCCCTGCCATCTACATCCACACCCTGTCCCCAGGCTCGGTGGCCCACATGGACGGCCGGCTCAGGTCAGGCCCTTATCACCGCTCTTGCAATACTGTCTGTTCAGCAGCTCTCTAAAATCATGGTCCTCCATCTGTAAGCTACACAAAAACAGCCATGTTCCCGATATCTAGTTCCACCACCCATATATTTGTTGCATGGCCAACTACCAGCCCCTAGTTTCTTTAACGTCACTACCAATTAATACATCTCAGATTTTCATAGCTTCATAGCTAATGAATCAACAAATGTTGGGCAGATATCTCAGTAAACATACACCTCTATAACCTCTCTGTCAATCATTAAACCTTTATACCAACGGCCTCCATCCTATTTTACAGTTTGAGCTACTTTTACAAAGAAAATAATCCTGAGAAAGACGAGTCATGAAGGGGGACTAGAAGTCATGTTGCAATCGCCTGGAAATGTCTTGCCAATCGACCTGTCGATCACAATGGACTGGTTGGCCAGCATTGCTCTAGTTAATATTTAAACTACTGTGTATCTCAGGTTTGGTGATGAGGTCACTGAGATCAACGACACCGTGGTCCACAACCTGACGCTGAATGAAGTCTACAGTGTCCTGAGTCAGTGCAACCCAGGACCCGTACAGATGATTATCAGTCGTCACCCGGACCCAAACGTATGTTCATGTAGGCCACTTGCTCGCAGCTCCTCACCCACTCAATGACTTTCTGTACAGTGGTAGTGAAGTCCTCTAACAGACTAAGTGCCTCATCTGTGTCCAGGTCTCTGAGCAGCAGCTAAATCAGGCTATAGCTCAAGCCATAGAGAGCAGCGAACTGAAGAAGGACAGCAGCCCATGGAGCATGGAAGGTAGGGATCACTCTGACGGCATGCCAGTGATCCGTCGGTCTCCTGATGTAAGCAGATCCAATGTCAAACTGCTCAGGAGAAGCCAGGGTAAAATTTTACTTAAAGTTATCATCTATAATGCACTAGAAACCTTCATAATGCATTAGAATGGTCAATATAAGCATCAATAAAGCATAACAGCATCTTATATTGACAGTCATGAGGCATTATAGTGTTTTATTATAATCTCCAGTGAAGCTGTCAGCTATAATGTACTCATATATAATGCAATAACAGATACCTTCATGATACATTATAATGGTTGGTATAGAAGTTAAGGATACTTTGTACTACATTATTCATAGGTATCTACAGTGCATTATAGATAAGCTTCATAAAACATTCAGAAAGCATCATAGACATTTTATGCATGTTTATAGGTATGTTTATAATGCTTTATGAATGCATCATAACGTGTTATGAATGTTTTTATGGACTTCATGGCATTCATTGACAGCGCTACCGAAGCTTGCTATTGTGACATCCATTGCTAAAATGAAATACCAGCAGATCATTACTAAGAATTTCAATTACATATGAATTATCCTTAAGCTCTTTGAAACATATATTATAGGATTTCCAAAATACAGAAAGGTTAAGTTCAGTGTATTATTTGGAACTGAAGGTTATTAGCCATGACTTGGTCCTTCAGAATAATTTGCAGCTTCCTGTTTTTGGTAACAGGTCTGAGAAGGTTGGATTCGTCCTTCCAGAGGAAGCAGAAGTGTGAGAGGTGCGAGGAGAGGACTTCCTGTCAGCTAAACTCACGGACTCAGCGGGCCATGACCCGCTCCAGCAGTGACAGCGCTTACAGCCACTGCTTCCACAATGACAGCGTGCATGAGCATCATTCACACTGGACCCACAACCACCCCTGCACTGACAGCATGTCCAATGATAAGACATTCAGCAGCAACACCAGTGACCACTGCTGTGGCAGGGAGATGACCCAGTCTGCCTGTGACAGCACCTACAGTCATTGCTGCAGCAGCCACATCCTCAGCCAGCGTTTCTTCAGTGACAGCTCTTACAACCATGCCTACGGTGATATGAAGACCAACAGCCACCAAAGCTCTAAAAGCCACACTCTCGGCCAGCAATCCTTCAAAGATGAATCCGGAAGCTATGAACCTTTTAGCGACAGCACCTACAACCACATCAATGTCAACAGAGGAGCTGGTCAAGGACTGCAACTCAGCATCCAAGTGCAGAGTGAGCCTGAACACAAGGCGCATGAAGCTGAGGGAGACTGTGCAGATGATGACTTTAAACCTGAGCACAGGTACAACAGACTAAAAGAGAAGCCTAGTGAGGACTCTGTGAGTGAGACTGGAGAGTGCAAAGCCATGGTCCCCGCTAAACCAGGAGCCAGGCCTGCTACTCACTCTACCCAGCAGGTATGACGGCGCGTAGACGCAGCCGCTCGGTGCTTTTCCTTTGCCATCCAATTCCGTTGCACATGTGCAATGACAATAAAGATCTTCAGTCAATTCAATTAGCTTCTGATCACAGTGCATGTGCCTTTAAGAGGTCCTGGGCATACTGGCCCAGATTTACACGAGGGTTCGTAGCTGCACCCGCTGAGATCCACCTCTCTTTTTGTGTCCCAGGAAGCAGAAGGCATCCATTCCTGCATGGCACATATGTGCCTCCCAACAGCACCTTCAAAGCAACAGTTAAACCAAGGGGACATTACACCAGGTACGGGCATGAGAAATTAACTCTTTTAATCAGAAAACTAACTGGAATCTGGATTATCTGCATCTCTTAACATTTCATTTGAATCTAAATTTAAAGTAAATTTCACTCCTTTGATGGTTATTCTGCAGCTCATTGCATTAAAAAAAAGGCTGAACTATCGGCTGGACTGCTGAGAGTTCGCTTTAAAAACAAAAATAATGGAAAATCGTGAGTCACATGTTTTCACATCTGGAGCATCATGACGCTCGACTTTGTTTTCCGTTTCAGGCGCTGAAGCTCCCAGCCTCGTCTCCTGCCAGGACAGGAGGTCAGCCCTGACGAGGCAGGCTCGCGTACTGCTGGCCCGGGAGCAGGACAATCTGCGTGATGGTCAGGGAGGCTCTGCCGGCTCGGGTGCAGAACGTGGGATCGCTTCCCCCGAGGCCCCATGTTGTGCTCCCTCACCCTCTAACTCCAACCCGGCCGTTGGCCTTCACTCCACCGCTGTCAACGCCCTCCACAAAATGCCTGAGGAGATTCCTAATGGAAAGAAAGGCCCACCAGTGCCACCAAAGCCAGTCTGGATTCCTCAGAGCCCTTGGGGTAGTCAGAGCAGGAGGACGCAACGCTCTCCTCCAGATTTCGGCAAGGACGTTATATCATGCACACGAGATACATCGACAGCTGGAAATCTGTTCATAAGACAGAATGGCCGTGGTGGTGCAGATCCAGCTGAGATTCCCAGGAGGAAGCTGCGGCCTTCCACATCACTGCCCCTAAAGGATAAACCCCCCCGGGCAGGCCACAGCACATGTAATAAGACAAACCTGAACCGTGCCCTCTCCTTCAGCCAGCAGGTGGCGCACGCCCTACTCAACTCACTGCAGGCTGGGCCGGTGGAGCCCGATGCATGCTTCAGGCATCGACACGCGCCCCCTACAGGGACTCCTTTGTCTAAGGCTGAAGTGACCCTCCAGATTAGCAGCACACAGGGATTCTCTGTGAGGTAAGTAGCAGGAGAGAAGAATGTACAGATTGTACTTCCCACATACAGTTCAGTATTGAGTTATTCAGTAGATTATTCAACGGGGACAGGCAAATTGCACTAATTTGTCAGCCCTAATAAACGGTTGCAAGTCACTGACATTCATTTTAATATACAACGCCCTTGTCCACTTCCATGCCCTAGAGCGCTTGAATGATTTAGCAACAGCATTATTGTCACAAGTCACTTGTATACTGGTACTGCAATAAAAAGTAAGGCTTTAAATAGAAGCCACAGCATTTGGCAGATCTAATAAAGAGCTGTAGCTAGTTGGCGTTTACCAGTTGCCATCCTAGGAGAGCTTGACCTTCCTCCAAAAATGGCAGGTTTAGCAACAGATTTACATGGAATCCCTGCCTGGTTCCTCCAAAGCAAGCCCAGTGATGTGCTGTTGTCCAGCCTGGCAGACCTCAGGGATGAACTCGGCAGGACAGGAGACCTCCAGGCAACTGGGCTACACAATCCCAGCCGCCCCCCTGGTCGAGCCCAAAGTGCCATCTTAGCACTTCTGAGCCACGAGAGGGAGAGGATGGCCCGAGAAGCCCAGCGTTCTCTAGACAGAGAAACCCGCAAGGTAACCATGTTGCACCTCTGCAGCCCGTCGACTGCACGCTGTTTATCCCACGCACCTGCACCGTCAAGGCCGTCCATCATGTCCTGCCTCTGCTTTTCAAGGAATACTAAGAGTTGTGGACAAGTAAATCTAAAAGTAAGACATCCTGCTGAACAACTGTTTGCTGCAACACAAGGTTGGCCAGGGCTATTAAGAGCTTTCAAAAAGGAGCCACAGCTGACTGACCTGAGCCCTGATCCCAGAACAGTGCTCCGCTAATCTGCTGTTTGCTTATGTCCTGGTTGCTGCTGTGCTGGAGGGATATCTGCCCTCACTAAGGAGCTGAGTCCTTGGCTTGTGGCTGCAGTTCACATCTGTGGACCTCTCCCCCAGC
>JABFEB020000020.1:15360183-15375585 GCA_019775895.2 Stomatorhinus ivindoensis | reverse complement strand
AAGACATTCACATTATTGTTCTACTCAAAGAGGATGGAACTGATCTGGGCCCAGCTAGGAGGCCAAAGCACAAGAACAGAGCAACCGCTGTGAGTTAAATGGCATTAACCTCAACCAAACCGACGGCACGTCACCACACATGCCCTTACCGAATGCTCTTAGACAATAATCCAGATTGAACGGGACTTCCTTCTTATTTTTATAGTTTTATAGTACCACTGCCTCACACCTGACATCCACCTCATGTGTCTGCACGTTTCTACGCTCTCCGGCAGTCACACGGGTTTCCAGTTCAAACACATGGCTGTGAACTGGTGCCCCAAACACACAGCTAACGTGTGTGTCCTGTGATTGACAGAGATGCCCAGCTGTCTGCTCTGTACTTGCTAGGTTAGGCTCCAAACTCACCACCACCTCCTGCTCAGCAAGTGCTTACATGTAGGTGGATAGATAGACAAAGTAGATGTTTTTGTTGATTATTGCAGAATTAGAAAAAAGAAGTAATAACCCACAACAAAATTGATAGCTAAATATTATTTCAGGAACCTTTAAATATAAAAGCAGGGAAATGGACATGGAAATGAAGCTTTATATCCCATGGACCACATTCTTCCTCTCTGGGAAGAACAGGTGACTATAGAGAGGGGGGACGAGGTACTGTCCATTAATGGCCAGTGGCTGAGAGGCCCAGCACATGGGGACCCCGCGGCCAGCCTACAGGAGGCCAGGAAGTCTGCCCCAGCCGTCGTGGTCGTGGTGCGTAAGCAGCGGGCAGCAGGAGGACCGACCCGCGGCTCCAGCGACCGCACAGAAGGCCTCGCCTCAGGTACACAGAGAGATGTTCTTTACTCTAAACTCCTCAGTTATGATTTATGGGCTGCAAAGGGGATGCAGGGAGGGAGGGGGAGTAGCCACGGCTACAGTTCTGGAGGCCACCAGAGTCTAATTCTACTCCTCTTCCTAATATGCAGACTCTCTTGCCACAGATCTGGAGAACAGCAGAGGCAAAGGATCCCTGCATGGCCAAGGGGGCAACAGGTCCTATGAAGGTAAAGCTGCTTGTTTCTGATTATAGAACACAGCTAAAGAGTGAAGAGCATTGATACAAAGAAACACCTGTTATGCTCTTACCTCTTCTCGAAAGGGTTGCACTACAATCGAATTCAGTAATTCTAGAACCAGGCCCCAAGCTGTTTGTGCGCATGAGATCGCTATGTGTCAGAGGTTCTGTAACTGAGCAGGTCTTCTTGCGCGTGACACTTCAGAGCAGAACAGATCGAGATCGTCTCTGGACCTGAGATGCTGAGGCTACGGAACTCGGGCTACACACACGAGACCAAACAGGCCTTGGAAACACCACCGTTAAGATGAAGAATGTAACAGCTGCACGCGATGAGGAGACCACCTCTGGATCGACAACGCAGCCCGTGCTCTGCAGAGCAGGAGAACCGTTACCATGAAATTCGACCCTGCATCCAACAGCAGAATAGAGGAACGGCTCAGGAACGTCAGTCATGAACTTAAATGGGGATACCTGAGCTCGTCAGTAGAAAACAACAACCATCTGTTCTGGGTCTATGCTGTTTTCACAATGTACTGCAAAAAAATGCATTTGACCAAAGATAGTGAGAAAACAGTCAGAACAAATGCCTCAATGTGAAACAAAGTTTAAGATGACTGTCAGGAAATGTACAGAGCAAAAGATGAGATGTATTGTGGGAAAAGGCAGCTTTCAAGTACCATGGAGCTCTACCACTTTGAAGTAATGTCACCACCGCACCCCCCCGCGATCTCTGCGGCCATCCTCTGCACATCGATTCCCATGCAACATTATACAGGTGAAAGCCAGATATCGGTTATTTAAAAACCAAGTATGGTCTTTGTTTAGCATAAACAAAACGTGCAATTTTCCATATTTCACAGATGTTGTGTGAGGTATAATCGCATGTTATTAAAAATCTTGGTTTGCGCTCATCTGTTTATTATCCACAGGAAAGGTTTTCACTGAAACACAAGGTAGGACGTAGACCCAATCAGTTTAATAAGGATGCTGGTGGAATGTAGAAATGTGTACAAGTTGAATGTGTACAATGGCACAAAATCCTATTTTCAGCATCTATCCTCCCTGCCAGCCAGTAGCTTTCATTAAGGTGATCATTTCCAGAGCATCATTTTGATTACATACACACAAATATACACCCTACACAATACAATCAACACACTTGCGTCACACAATAATAAATAGCCCAATTACATGACCCTCTGGTTTAGGAAGATCAGTGTTTTTCCAGACTACACAAGAGTGGACAGGAAATAGATGACAAAAAGAAAAAATGAGATACCGCACCCACCCACGATCTCAGATAAAAAAATTAAATATAGTACTTACTGAACCAGAAACATCCCCTGGAGGAAACAGACCATACAGTATTTGGTCGACTGATGTCCACATCATCAGTCTAAATAGGGCTGCTATATCGCGATGTAATATCGTGCAGCTCTATAAAGAATAAAACTGTATACATTTAATTTGGAAAAGACAGAAAAAAAGAGTGTTCCATCATTAAAATAGATCTAACATGTAAGAACTGGGTGCATGCAAACAGTAATGTTTACAGACAAAAGTAATCACTCACAGAGTAAGCTGGCCACCATGAAGATCCCTGATTTCCCCAACTCCATATGATGTAAAGTAGGTCTTCCCCCTCCGCACCAAAGCTGATAGGTTAACTCACTGGATCAAGCAGGTTCAGCACACCAATTTGATAACCAAGCACATGCAGTGCAAACATCATGGCATCACACTTCATGAGCCATGGAATTCCCACATTCTAGTCGCATACGAAAGTACAACACACAAAAATGAAGTCCCTTTTTAACACCTACACATCTGCAGTACACTGATAAGCCCTTCTTAATGTACATGTACTATACACAAGACAGTAATAAACATAGTTACAATTAAACAAACAACAACAGTAGACAGGATGGTAGGTGTGTTAGAATTGCTGTAGACATATTAGTGAAATGCTTGTGAATGTTAGAAAGTCAGAGGCCAAACTAATTTCCTTCAGTCATTTAACCATCTCTACTTATTTGCAGATTTTAAAAGAGCTATCTTTAGCTATTGTAGAGGTGCTATATAGCCTGCATGAGAATCTGGCAATGGGGCTTTGATAACCGCTAATTCTCTAACTAATTCAATGATTTAAAAAAATTACCGGAAGCTAACAATAACCACTAACCGCTAACTTTTATTATTTGAATTTATTATCAGTTTGGTTTTTGGCTCTGAAGCCCTTAAAACATACTTAGATACCTAAAATTTTAACCTGTTTAACACTTAAGTCCCACCTTTCAAATTAGAGTGATTACTAGAGGATATTTAGGACCCTATTTGGTATCGTTAGATTTTATAGAGTCCCTGAAATAAATGTGCACTGAAACTTTCTTTCTATGATATTCCATTTGTGAAATATAAGTGTTTTGTTGGCGAAGCCCTATTTTACAACTGGCTCATACTGAATTTTTGCCCTTAGTGAAGCCGTTTGGGCACTATAAAGATGGCGCCTATAAAGATGAGTCAATCAGAGCCGGGAAAATACAATCGCATTTCTGTATCAAGCAGGATTTCTTGCTTAGCCGGACAACTTGCCAAATTTAAGACAGTCTGAGCTAAATGTAAAGTGAATGACAATAAAGTCTTTAAATTTAAACAAGGGTACCTTAAATCTGACAAGTTATCCGGCTAAGCAAGAAAACCCGCTTCATGATACAGCCCCCTGTTCTCCACTTAGTTCAGTATAACCCAGTTTAAATGGAGATTCTAGCAGCATGAAATGTGATATATATAGTGCAGTATAACACTGTTGCAGACACGCTCACGAGAGACAGGAACAAATACGCATGATTTTACGGTTTGCAAACATTTTTGACTGTAAAACTTCATTCACTTTACTTGCGAATAAAATGTTAGTGGATTTACAGTAAGCGCAACTAAATTTAGCGGAAGATAACTGGTCCACTAATAGTTTTCTAAGTTATCAGAAAGGTTAATCAACTAACGAAAAAGTTAGCCTCGCTAATTAGTGGTTAGCAGATTAGCAGAACCCTGCCCACCACTGGAATCTGGGAATATGTTTAGTCTGCGACACAGCATCACTGATGAGGTTTTACAAAACTGTAACGGATATGAATGGTGGCACAATCCAGTAGAGACGGGATGGACCACATCAGATTTCACTCACAGCCCCCGGAAAGGCAACCATCAAAAATCATTCAGGGATTTAACAGCTTTGGTGAGGTTGCTGTAAAACTGAGCCATGCTGGAGGGGAAGAAGGAGTCGACGACTGAGCGGGGCAGGTAGCCCCCCAGGTCCGTCTGGAAGAAGCTCAGCAGTTGAGTCTTATTTGGCTCCCTGCGGACAAAAAAGCGGATGCATGACGCTATAGTGAGCAGAATATAAAGACTCAAGCTGGCACTTTATCACAGATTTTCAAAAGAAGAAAACATATATATTTTTAATTAAAATTCCTTTTCAAGGCTTTTAACTGTTACCTGTAAAATTATTATTACTGCCTTATTGTTATGACATTATTCTGTCCTTTCTGCATACAATGTATAATTATCTACTGCCCTCTTGTGTCCACTATAGTAGATGCACAATGAGATCTAGCTATTTCCATGAGAAATATGGTAGTATTTACAGTGTCTCTCCCATGACTTACCCAGGGATGGGAACACAGAAGCAGCCACAGGGGTGGTTAAACCCTCTAACAAACCCAGACTGCGTGGGACAATCGCGGTGATCCACATGGGTAGCTGCAGAACAGAGCAGGTCACATGTACAAATACTGCTGGCGGGAGAGCAGCAATAACACAGAAATTCACCATTCATTGTTATGTGTATATATTACGAACCGTTGGACGTAATCGTGCCGTCCTCATAGCGCTTTACTAGAACCACATCCACAAAGTCTCGAGGTGCGATGATGCCCATGGCGGCTGAGGGGGTGATGGTACGACACACAGACACGGTCTGGACGTGGGGGGCAAACACGCCAGCATGTGGAAACAAAAGCACCGTGTTCTATGCAAAAGAATATCATTCTGTAGGTTTATAAAATAGCAATATCAAGTCTGTCCGGACAAAAGCTTCAGACAGCAAATGAATATAAACATAACCTAGAACACAGTGTAAGTCTTAAGCAATGAAAGTAAATTGTTTAAATAATCTTCCTGTTGGTGTAGAACAGGTTACTCAATTATTTGTCTCCGAGGTCCAAATTCCATCCACAACACCAAGCCAAAGTCCACTGCCGTTTCCCGGAGTAGACTTTATTGAGAGATCGCTCCCGCAATTGAATAACGGTTTGGTCTGGATTTGGAAAGGAATCCGCCATTTAATCATCCCTGGTGTAGAACTATGGTATTATGTATGTCAAAGTATGTTAATTTTAGCCATTTCAAAACCTCTGCTAGAGTCCAGTACATGCAACACCCATCCAATATACCCATGTGCAGCATTCCACTACAGCTATACCATGTTGCTCTTCTAGCCATTCTAGGAGACACTGTGCAATTATTATTTTATCGTGTCACCTGTTCATTTGCCTGTATTGTAATGCTACGTCGTGTTTTTGAGCAAATATACACGTATTACTCCGATAAATAGCAGTAAACATTTTCTTTGGCTGCCACAGACTTTTGCGTAGTACTGCATGTGTTACGATACTCTGGGAGCCCCGACTGCATGACCGCGCACTCACGTCGTTCACAGTTTCAATCAGCTCAAACTTCTTGACGTTCTCGTCCCATTTCACTCGCAGCCCGTCCGGTAGCGGCTTTAAACAGTCCCACACCCTCTCGGGGCTTGCGCTAATAACCCCATCGCCTTTGTATCTGGTGACATAAAATCAGAGACACTTTAAAGCAGCATTAAAAAAAACAGCACAGAAAATAATAATTGTGTGTCCTCAACGAGGTTAACAACAGAATACACTTACGTAATCGAATAATACACTCATTTTTTCAACAGCTGACATCTATGAAGACCTTACAAACGACATTTAGTTTAGGTAAAGAATGATCTTTAATACATTGCAGGGTGATGACATTTTGAAAGCGAGGTCAAAATGGAAAATCATTAGGGACATTCGTGCGGAGAAATACTCACAAATTACCGGGGAACTCGGCTGACGGGCGCCAGTAGACGGTAACCGCGTCCTGAGGATGAAGAAGCCGCACAATCGCATGTCAGGGGGACCCTAATGTGACAGCACAGCAGGCAGAGAAATGACACCTGTTACACCCGGCGACATGCGGGTGGCGAAACGTCAGTGTCCCTTACTATTCGTGCGTGGTAATTAAAATATAGGAAAAGCTCACCTACATAGCCTACAGTGGACTTGAGATTGAAAGGCACTTAAAGGCACCCGGTTCTTCTAATATTAGTATTGGCCTCACTATTATTATATCGCTAATCACCGCTATAGCTCCCCAGATCGTTTCAGCTGCATGACTATTAAATCTTCTATTTTACAGGTGAATAAATACTTAATTGCACGTTGTAAACCTACCGTTTTCTTGCTGGCTTTCCATCCAGACTCGTCCTTGGAGTACGCGACGAGGCTGTCAGCCACGGCATTTGCCTTATGCTGATAATCCATTTTAAAGCTAAACTCAATGTCCAGGGATTTTCTGAACCACTAGCGCGTCTTCTTCTTTTATTATTATTTTTAGCAATGATAAACGCTAATTAAATACAAATTAAATCACACACCAACACTTCAACGACTATCTTTGATTGCCGTGGAAAGCAAAACCTAAAAGAAAGCAGGGATGGTATTTCAGGAGCTCGGAATGACTGCAGACCCGACCTAATTCTTGTGTACAAGTCACCCGTGAGCTAGTGCAAATACGGATATTTTCCCTACAAGTAAAGAAACACACCTCAGGTGTTTTGCAATAAACGGTCCCTAGATAGCGCAAAATGAGATTCACAGTCACTGCAGTACAGAAATCAGCAGCTAGGCAAATATAGTGAATCTGTAAATAAAACAAAAATGTTTAAAATGACTGCATATACATAGATAAATGTACAACTATTTTAAGATACTGTACTGTAACCGGCAACTCTTCCGCATTGTGGGCAGGCACATTTTTACGTTGTACTCCGGGAAATGTAGTTCATACAGACCTACATTTAAACTCATTAGAGAACTGCACAAGACTACGTATCCCGTCATCCATCCGTACATTTCCAGTTATGAATTTTCTTAAGCTTTAGAAAGAGATGTGTGAGGGGAAAAAAGCTTTTTAAAATTCATTGAACAGTGAAATTGTGCAGTTGCGTTTTATAACTACAAGTTCTTGTCATGGAAAAGTATTTATTGGGTATACAACTAATCCGCATCTTAAAGCACTATATCTTTGAATTATTAATTAATAAGAAACAGAAATGAGCTGTAAGTTTAGCCGAAATCATATGAACAAAATAACCAATTTTCCTATGATGGAGTATAATGAGATTGATCAAATTAGAACTGGATTTGTCAGCCGCCGGGGATCGATCCGTCAGGGCCTCCCTTGGCCGCCGCCCGATCCACAATGCACCGAACCCCTGACATTCCCCCTGCGCGTGGTGGCCCCACGATTCAGAGTGGCGTCTACAGTTTTGCAGGCGCTTAACCGAATCGTCGTGGCTAAGAAAGAAGCTGAAAAGCAAAGCTCTCAATCTATTGGTCCATCTTCGTCCCTACTGTCACCTATGGTAATGAGCTATGGGTAATGACCGAAGGAATGAGATCGTGAATACAGGCGGCCGAAATGAGGTTTCTCCGCCGGGTGTCTGGGCTCTCCCTTAGGGATAGGCTGGGAAGTTTGGATATCCGGGAGGGTCTCAGAGTAAAACTGCCGCTTCTTCACATGGAAAGGAGCCAGGTATGTTGCAATCAGGTTCTGCCATTAGGCCTATGTAAAGGCTAAAAGGGGAGCAGGGGCAGCCTCATCACTTATGAGTATTATGATATAATGAACAGTACTACGTTTTTTAATGTTTCAAGTTTTATTGTCACATACATTTGGGTAATATAGTGAAATTCTTGTACCACTGTTGTGGCGGATGGGGTTGCATGGGTGGGCGATAAAACGTTCATTAGTACCCTGTGCAATATAAAAAATAGTGCAATATAAGAAAGATAATAAGCAATGTGATATGGGGTTGAGGCAGCAATACGGGACGTGCAAATTATACTATAGTGCAGACACAGTGCAGGTGATGCATGAACAATTATGCTTTAGCGACCGTTTCAAACTGAGAATTAAATTCACATGCTGTTTGGAGCATTGCCGTGCATTTATTGTTGTCATACATCAGCCTAGATACCAAGAGCTGCATACTGAGATGCGGGAAAGGATTAGGTTCTAAACATCGCAGGATAATGAACCCAGACACACTTGTCTTCCACTAACCTTGTTCCTGTTTTACTTTAAGCAATGTGTAGCCAATACCTTTGAGATTCCGAAACACAGGATAAAATGTTACTATCCTTTGTACAAGCATGTACAATAGGTTCACTGTTAAGCTTGTCGGTGGACGGAGAAAATTAGACTTGAAGAAGTGTGGTGTAGGTTGAAAATTTTTCTGATGCATCATCAGTAGTGCTCCTCTGGCTCATGGAGTGTTTCGGCCTTTCACACTATACACCCTCACCAGAGGCGGCCAGCTATAGGGTGATCAGCGCTAAGCTTGGGTCCCATGCCCAATTAGTCAGGAGAGACGCCTTGATGTCAGATGATGGACATGTCATGAAGCTATATATGACAGCCTAAGCTTGTCACTTAGGAGCCCAGCAGGGGACATTCCTCTTCAACCAGAGCCACTGGCTGCTTCTCTCTGCTGCCTCTGAAGCAGCTTTGATGGGTGCATGCTGGCTCTGACCCCTGATTCCCAGGTCTCTCAGCAGTTTGACCGTAGATGTTGCTACAAGCCCTCAGCATCCAACATCCACTGGGCGAAAGCTACTGGTGTGGAACATTCCGACTGACAGGGCCAGCTGATGCCCACCTCCCCTGGCCACGCCTCCCACCCTACTGACCACGCTCCACCTCCCCTGGCCACGCCTCCCACCCTACTGACCACGCCCCATACCCACCTGACCACGCCCTCCCCATAGACCACGCCTCCCACTCCCACTGACCATGCCTCCCACCCACTGACCACGCTCCACCCCCACTGGTCACGCCTCCCACCCAGACATCCAGATACTAGATATTTTTAAAGAAACCATTGTCACCAAATGAAATTAAAATTCTATCTGTGCAAAGCATAATGCCGGCATCACAGAGGGTCCCAGTGCTTCTAGGGGTGTGGCCATAACCAGCTAATTTTACCTTGTGGGCAACGCAGCAGCATGGTGCTCATTATCTGAGACTAAGCTGGTACCCCCAGAGAAGCTGGCACCCCACATCAGGTAGCCGTCCTGTGCCGGCACTTCAGAGGATGTGAGCATGTCTTTGGGCATGAGAAAGTCAGTTTCACTTTGTCTGACACACACAACTGAAGTCAGCTAAGTTAGCGCCCTTCAGGAGCTGAGACCCTGTATCATCTAAGGGATTGACCGGCCCTGCTAATTGGGGACGTCCTGATTTTGCTGAGTTTAATGTGTCCCTGGGTCTAGAAGGGAGGGGCTTGCGATTCACTTCGTTAACCAATCACATTTTTCAGTGTATGACATCACCACTTTAATTAAAACCAAAAGGTAGCCATTTTACTGTGCATGCCTCATGCCTTATGTTAATTTCGAAACATAGGACCGTGCTTACCTACCAAGGCTACAGAGAACAGTGTAAGGGTACATTTTTTTATTTCATGATAATTATAATAACTATATATATATATATATATATATATATAGTGTGTGTGTGTATATATGTGTGTGTGTGTATATATATATATATATATATACATACATCACACAGTGAGCTTGCGGTCAAAATGAGGCCAGGCTTAAGTATTTCACACGTACCACACTGCTGTGCTGCATCATTTGTCTTACGGCCACAAATAGCCAGTCGCGTGGCTAAACCTGGACGGGTGCTGCCTTTTGATACCGGCTAATGTAACGTCCCCCTTTTGTGTAACTTAACATTGTCACATCTGACGAGGGAGGCACGACCCAGCGGCAGCACTGAGTTGGACTAACAAGTGATTTGTTGTAGTGGGATACAGCAATCAGAAAACAAAGGACAACGAGGGGTTAAAAGTGAAGAACGGGAAGGAATGATGAGACTGGACCTGGAGTGAGGGCAGACACTAATGAGGAATTAATAAACAAGGGTGTGGGGTATTATCACAGTAGATTGAGAACAATTAGGTGGTCACAGGATGGCCAGCACCCTCTGTTGGCCAACTGGGGACATGACGGATATGGATCATGACACACATACAGTTTAAATTATGGTTTGTGCCTTGTTTTTGTATAAGATGAAGAGCTGCTATCTTCCGCTATAGTGAAGGTAAGTGTGTGATGATAGTAATTACTGGGTGGATTGGGCCGCACGCTAGGTAGACTTGCCTGGTCCAGGATGGTCTCGGAGGCGAGGATCTCACTCACCTGCCCCCCTGGGAAGGCCTTGTCAGCAACAGAGGGTTTCACCACATCCTGAGTAAAGCAAACAAGCATGAAAAGAGGTTCATTAGAAATGGAGCCTCTTCTTCACACCGGCAATAAGCAAAGGTAAACGATAAGCAGCCCACAGAGATGTGCTCAGAAAACAAATGGCTTATTAGCTGTTAAACAAAGACGGAATCCACACTGCCTCCCACCCACAGATGGCTTGTTGAAATAAACATTGCTCTGTACATTACAGTCAATATCTAGTCTCCAAATGATACTACTGGGAAAATAGTAAGGCAGTGCATTCACATATTGACTGCCATCATAATGCTAATATAAAACACTGAACGGTGATTGGTCAGGGAGGCCGCTTGCAGCTCAGACTCCTGCGTGGCGTCGACAGCCTCTGCGAGCTTCCATTTATCATGTCTAATGAAGACAAGGAGAATAAAGGCCTTCTGAGGCTGAGGGAACTAGGGCAGTTACAGCTCCTGGCAGGCCTGCACACAGTTACAGCTCCCGGCAGGCCTGCACACAGTTACAGCTCCTGGCAGGCCTGCACGCTGTGTATCTCCCAGTGCTGGTCCTCACGTTGACCTCAAACAGTGTGGTCTGGTCCTCTCCATTCCCAGGAACAGGCTTCTGCTGATGTTCCTCCATCCTGCTGACCAGGGGGAGAAAGGGGAGGGCAACAAATACTCATCTCTGCTGTGTACATGTGTGTGATCGTGTTGTTTTAAGGTTTTAAGGCTTTAATCCAAACATTTAAATCAGTTTATGATTTAAAGGACATAGTTGAAAGCCTTTACATTTCTGTTTCTAAGTATGTGAGATTCAGGGGGTGTAGAGGGACAGATTCTGAGTGTGGGTCTGTACTGTGGAGTCAGTTATTCTGAATGTAGGATATGTGTATTGTGGTAAGTATGGAAGAATTTTAATATAATCTTGACTATAAGATTTAATAGAATCTTATAGTCAATGTTTATGAACTTTTGGTTAAGGGTTAGATACTATGGTATTGGATGGGGGTGCAGACCAGGACTGTTCGTGGATTTATCAGTGGATATCAAAAATCTAAACCTTAAAACCTGATGTTACTGACAACAGCTCCCCCTTTCTCTCTGCTGTCTTGTTTTTTCTAATACTGCAGGGGGGGGGGGGTGCCACTTTGATCTGGCACAAGGGACAGGGTGAAACTGTCTTTCTTGGCCATTCTTTGCATCTGAGACACAAAGACATTTTAAGGAATACAACAGATGAATCAAGCTGTAAAAATAAGCACGGGAGTTATTATGGTACAGTAGCTGCGCTCTGGCATATATTAAGGAGATCAAACAGGAACACGGTTGTATTACAGAGAGCGATGCCAGCTTTGACAGTTTATGAGAAACCCCCAGACATCTGAGGATCCGTTTCTGTATTTGGTGTCTGCGATAGATGACAGCATTTCTAAAATAGATGGATGTAGCTGAAGGCGAAGCCAGACACCCTGTGCAGGAAGAAAGGCAGAGGCGGCCGGCAGCCCGCTCTCCTGATGTGAGGGCCGGAGGAAGGATGCCGTTTGCGCTGCGCCTGTGAATCCTCAGCATTACCGGGACCCCTCAGCTCTGAGCAAAGGCCTAACTTTAAGGTTTATAACAAGATCCATTACTGCAATCTTATCATTTCAATACAACAATTTGTCAGACAACCAAAACAACAAACACAGCACCCATTTTTACTTGTATTTTTTATGAGACAAAGTTCATGCATTTCAAATTAATTATAAGTACGTTTTATGATTCCCTTGTCGATCCTGAGTCAGAATATATTTACATTAATTCAGTGTTAATAGCCTCTACGTTTTATATCCAATAATGATATACTGTGTTACATGATGAATAAGAACACATGTGACATCAGCTGGATGCTGCCGCCTTTAAGTTTGACTGCTGAGTGCTTTAGACTGTCCATTGTGTGCAGAGTAATCTAAGCTCACCTCAGGCAGGGCGACGGAAGCTCCTGCAGTGACAGACAGAATGATGTTGACTCCAAACAGCAGATGGAATGCAAGGCTACGCTGGACCCAAATTGATCTTAAAACACACTCTGCTGAAACATTCCGTAATACACATACTCTATGATCATCCGTTACCACTCAGTGGATACTAAATTGCATAGGTAGCTCGAGATTTTATTTAAGTCTCATACTGCAGAACAGTGGCATACTCTCAGTGTATATGTGTAAAAATTCTCTATAGATTTGACCTCAGTACTATTGCAGCAGCAGACGAAGTCTGCTCTATAAAAGTACATCACGGTAAAATACCCTAAAATGGTGAAGATTGCACAGCACCTCGCTAAATCTAATGTAAAGCATTACCGAATATCACGGAGGAAACTTCCAAAGAGCTTTAAAAGCTAGATCAGAAACCAGGCAAATCCAAAAGAAGATTTTTAAATGTGAGCAGACATTCAGAATCACAGCGGAGAAGGAGCTGAGGGAGTGGGAAGGCTACCTCTTCAGGTCCGGCAGGGACTGAAAGATGGGCCTGTGGTCTGCACTGTGCTGTAATCATTTATCCTACTCAGGTTTGGTTCAGAACCTTTCCTGGAGGCTATGGGTACAGGCCAGGGAACAACCCAGGATGAGTTGCCAACCCATCGTGGGACACACTCACACACCATCCACTCACACATGCACACCTATGGGCAATATGGCAACTCCAATTAACCTCAGTTTTTGGACTGTGGGGGGAAACCGGAGCAGCCAGAGGAAACCGCAGGACAACTCCATGAAAACATGCAAACTACTTTCGATTTCCATGCAAAATGAAAATATGCATAAATATTTAAAGCGTACCATTCAGTGTCTGCTTTAAAAGATCAACTGCCTGTCGTAGTTTTACTTAACTTAGGTGTGACTTTTAATCGGCCCCCCCAAGGCTAAAGTGGTTATAGAATCAGTGAGCATTCTCCTTAATTGGATCCAGTTCTAATGAACGTGACAGTGACTTACCGTTGGCCGACAGAAAGACATCCAGAGCCCCATTCAGGAGCTCAGGGGTGCAGTTAAAGCTTCGCACAGCAGGAACATCACAAGCGACTGAACATATCCAAAAGCTGGAGCCCCATGAGCACTGCAGGTCGACGGCTGGGGAGGTACGAGCTGCTCTCAGAGGTGACAACAATCTGATCTTAAACAATTATGTTACTAGAATTACACTAGATTGATCAGATTTGACATCATACGTACAGCATGACAAATATCTGAAGTCGCACAAATTAAATAAAGGTCAGTCTTGGCAATAAATATCTATGAGCACAGTACACTGATCATAGATGTTACCTGGTCATTTGTGGAATATTTGATATCAATAATCTAAAGAGTACAATTTTCTAGGTCCCCACAATGATCTGTAAATGCAATCAAAAAACGAAAAATACTGAAAGTCTTGTATTTTGTTTGGTTACTTATGATTACAGTTAGGGCTGGGTAGGGGTTACGGTCATCATGTTGGGATAAGAGTTTTCCCCATAGAAATTGATGGAGAGTCCCCACCTGTGTGTGTGTGTTGTGTGTGTAAAGGGTCTTTGCAACCCTTTCTGTTGCTCTATTTTCTGTCCTTATCCCAGTTTATGGTTCCAAAACCTTGAGTTTGGTTTTAATACTGACAAAGTATAATCTTTCAGTCTGAGACACCCTCCATGGAATTGCATGTCTACGAGGTCACTTATGTCTGTAAACATAACAGTGGCATCAGCCTCTGTCCACTTTATACCTTAGACCAGTTTAGACTAGTTTAAACCAGTTTACTGTACCTTAGAGCAGTTTTGACCAGTTCAGAGTGTTTACAGCAGTGGGAATGGTTTTAGACCAGTGATTCCACAACAAAGAAAGCCACACTTTGAGAAGAGCTTACCAGCTACAATATACTTACCGTCCATGAAGCTTCTGTGACACTGACAAATGAGATGAGGGACCTTCAGAAAGGCTCCAGAGATTCAGAATCCTGCTTTCCTTTAAATATTTCATTGTGGGATTTTTTTGTAACAGTAAATGTTCATCACACAATAAAAATTGTCTCCTTGTGGTAGGAAAATCAGTTGAACTGTGAACAGGACCTCGGTAAAAGGCTGAAATCCCTGATAGGACAAGATAAGTAGCTTAATTCATTCATCTAAGAAGAAAAATAGCACAATAAAAAGCACACATAACATTATAAGTGTTGCGCGTTGGCGTTGTTGGGTAGGCAAGGAAAGGCAGTAGGTGAGAGGATGGGTAACGAACGGGGTTTTATTCCAGGGAGACGTAGGACTTGGGACCACACAATGAGGGCAAAACTCTACACAGCGACTAACACAGATGACTGATCTGGGGAAGACTGATACAGACGCAGAATAAATACTCAAAAGAGGTAGGAATGAATCGAGTTTCCCTCAATAAGAATGATCTTTTTATAACCATGAGTGTCAGTTAAACTTTAAACTCTTTATGGGATCCGTTGGCATAATGAACGAGTGTTTACACGGACACGGTACGAAACAAAGAGCCCCATTCCGGGTGTGTACAGAGTGACCTGTCGTAAGGCCCCGATAAACTGCTTTCATAAATCACTTGCCAGATCCTCCTGCACCCACTCAGATGTAAGTAATGCAATTAGAGGCCAGAAAACAGTATCTTATCAGAGCAAATGGTGCTGGGCTGAACATGATGCAGCATGCTGGCTCCCTCTGAAAGGCTGGGGAGTCAGAGCCGGCTCCCTCTGAAAGGCTGGGGAGTCTGCCTCTGGTCACACTGTG
>JABFEB020000020.1:15318277-15339452 GCA_019775895.2 Stomatorhinus ivindoensis | reverse complement strand
GAGCACAGTCCTTCACCTGAGCTATAGCAGCTACCTCGAACCCTGAGCATAGTCCTTTACCAGAACTGTACTGGTTACCTGGGATCCCGAGCACGACCCTTTACCAGAGCTGTACTGGTTACCTCGGGCCCTTAGCACAGCTCTTTACCACTTCACAAGCCTTGATTTCAATGTTATAGCTCACGCCGGTTATTTGAGAAGATTACTTTGAAACAAAAGCTTTGGGCTAGTGTGCTGCTTAGCCAGTTACGGATCTGATCCCATGTCTAGAAGGTACAAAGCCCACAGCCGACCGTAATCGTATCTCCACTGAGTCCTTGAGGAAGGCGCTTAGCTTGCCACCCCAGGGACACCGGCTAACCAGGTGCTCTGACCACAAGCTCTCATCACTCACACCTCATGCTGAACATCAGCTGAAGAAGCAGAAATGGAAAATAACATCCAGTGAACGATTAAAGTAAGAAGTTATTACAAAAGAAAGACTGTGATATGGTGACAGTAAAGCAGAACCAGAAAAAAGGGGAAAACTCCTTCAGTTTCACCAAGATCGAGGCAAGATGAGACTTAGCACCCAAATAAAAAAAATGGACTTCTGCAGGATCTCCAGGTCATCTCCCCTAAGCCTAACCCTAACACTAAGCCTAACCTTAACCCTAACACTAAGCCTAACCCCATACGTCTCACCATCTTGAAATGAAATTTGAAAATTTTAACTGCTCTTTCTCCCGATCTCTGATAAAACATCTTGTCTCTGTTCTGTCTCAAGTGACTCACTGAGACCCCATTACGGCGGATCCGGCTTTCTATATCGTATATTTCTCCTAAAGATAGGGAGAAACAGCTTTTACGGTAAATAATCCAGATAACATCAATACTTTCCCCGAGTTAAAAATGAAATATCCCCCATTTCACTGAAGCATTAAAAAGATGGCCCACAGCTGTACATCCTTCTTTTGGGGGCTGGCTGCTCAATGAACCCCGTTCACCCGGAGTCTGGGCACTGTAGGAGAGCAGAGTAGTAACTTACTGCTCTGTAATAAAAACCAGTGAAATCATGTGTGTATCTCCCCTAACCTGTCACTACACCTCTCCAGGGCTCAGAAGGAACAGGACTGATAGACAATCACTATGCTATTCAGACAAAGAAGACTCACAATGGAGCTATTGAGTCAATGAAGGGGTGTTAGGGTCAAAGGTCACCGACCTTCACCCCGTCGTGTCTGAGCTGGCGTGGCGAAACCTTTCTTCCTTGCACAATCCATGGGTGTGAAGATGCTGCGCACGCAAACCCTAGCAAAAAGAGAAACCCCTCCCTCCCCAAGGAAAAATGTCACACAGCTGGATGTGCATTCAGATTCTCACAGTGTATCACCCCATGCTGAAACACAATGTTAGATGTGATCGACCCGGGGAATCAAAACAGAGGGAGCTGAGAGAGGTAAAGAGCATTTGTTAATTACAGTGCGTTGCCACACCCACCACATGACAAACCACCTCAGGGATGAGAGCCTGAATGCAGCCGTGTGGCAGGTGACACCTCAGCACCGAATGGACTACCATGAGTTTTTCAGAGTAGCTGAAGTGCCAATCCTGCCACCAACCTCCAAATTTTTCCTGAAGGTTGGAGGACCTGCTTGATTGTAGATTAACATCATACCCAGGATGGAGCAATTGCAAATTAAGGGCCTTGCTCAAGGGCCCAAAGGAGTAGGATCTATCCTGGCATTCAAACCAGCAACCTTCAGATTGCTGGCGCATATCCCTCACCTCAGAGCCACCATTCCGCCCCCAAGTCTAATCTGATCTAAACACCTGAAAAAAAATTATAAACAGACAGAAAACCAAACAAACAAATTGTAAAAATGTCATGAACAGATTTCCTCAGAAGTGGAATTGGAGTGAGACAGCAAAAGCCCTTCCTCGCGCCACCTGGGGGTGATTTTGAGCTACCGAAAAGCCCCGTCCCAGGGAAAAAGGCTGCTGCCGTAGTGAGATGTCTCTGGGAATGCTCACATGTACTCAGGTGGGGGAAAACGGGGAAAAGAGATGTAGCTGCTGACGCCATAATGCTGGCACCATCCCCAGGGTGTATTACAAACGACCTGGTTTTCGTTAACTGCCCAAAGAGCGGTCGGGAGCGCATTCACAACCTTTGCCCTCGTTTTACCCAGAAGGAGTAAGTGGTGCTGCCACACTGAGGGCCCTCAACCCTGGCACTTGTTCTTCACTGTACTTTCATTTTGCACATGAAATAAAGCGCTGAGTAAAGGTCACGGTATGTGCCACCAGGAGAGAAACAAAGACTACAGCAAAGGTCAGCAAATACCAGCGCTGGGAGAGAGAGAGAGAAGCAGCGCCTTCTGGACCCCTCGCCGCGTCTGTTGGGCCCCGAGAAGCTCCGGCGTGCCGTCTGTGACGCTTGAAGCCCGCTAACCTTCAGGGGACGCCGCGTTCACCTCCCAGCACTGAGCCAAGCATAAAGTAAAGCAAATATTAGGGGGTCAGGGTCATGGACGGGGGCAAGGAGCCCGCGAAGATAAGCTCCCTTCACTTTTATTTCTTGGTGTTGTTGTTTATTTGAAGACGTGAAGCAGCTGTTGTAGCATCTGGATGCTACAGAACCACAATTCTACAGCATGCCAGTCTGACTAATTGCCTCCGTAAACACAGGTGTTTGAAAAAACAAAAAAAAAAAAACGAAATGCCTCTCCATCACCCGAAATCTATCACGCCCAAGGGTGTTTCAGCTGCTCCTGAAAGAAAAGACATCCATCAACAGCTGCAGAGTAATGCACCCCAGGTCATTGAGGGTTAGTGAGGTCAGGTGGGGTGCACCATGGCTCAGCACAGGGACTCATTCAATTCCTGTGTTTTTTTTCCATAGGCCAAAATCATTCACTGTGATTCAGTGAGCTTGTGAGTGTGAGAAAATTCTTCCAGCACAATGAGTGGCCTGGGCCAGTGAAGCTGCCCTTATTGGCTGGATGTGCTGACACCTGGTGTTAAAGGGCCAATGGCAGATAGCTGACCAATATATAGGAGATTTAAAATGTTTTTATAACACAGCTCACCCATCTGCTTTAGGCAGGCATCCACTCAGCCTTCCGCACTGAGCATGCTCTAGGCTCTCACCTTCACTGTGAAGGCCTTTATCTGGCACTACCAGCAGAGTGATTCTGCAAAAATAAAGGGACTAGAGAAGTGTAAGGAAGCCGCTAACAGGGTCAGATGGGAAATACGGTTGACGGACTACAGTGATGTCAGTGCTGTAATCATGCAGTTAAGCTACTATGATAAAGACCATGGTGTAATTACATGGTCATAGCACTCTCCCAATTCTCGAAGGAGAGCCTACAGCACAGGAAGAGCTGTGTAAAGATGCAAACAGACCCGATGTGGACACAATGCTTTCTGTGGCTGCACTTTGAGTGCTACCATGCTCTACAGAACCTGGGGGCTGTGCCGTTGGTCCTTTACTGGCTTCACGTCTCCCGCCACCCCATGGACAAGGATGCTAAGACCGCAGCAATCAAAGCAGACATGGCGAAAGGCTGACTCACGGGGACGATTACAAAGAGGACAAGTGAAACTTCTCTAAAGAAGAAAGATCATAGACTAGTGACACGGCTTCATACATCAGCCGGACAGCGTAATGAAGCAGTGACTCGGAAAGGCAGCGGCCTTGAGGGAAATATCACCTCCCTCTGTAGAGCAGGATCCCAGGATGCCTCACACCGCAGAAGCGGCTGACACTTCCGACACGCGGAGTCACGGACTGTCACATTACAACTTCAATCTGGTATTACTCACATAGCCTACATCTTATCAGTTTATTACTTTTTTTTTACCAACTCATTGGTATTTCCCAAAAGCATCTCAAGCGTCATGCTTCCCTCAGGTGCCTGGCAGCATTTCCTGGACCACGACAAGAATTTGCAAGGGTCTGGTCAGAGATGATCTATGGCATGGCTTCAGATGGTGAGCAGACTGCGTCTCCTCACACGTACGCACCACGTCAGAGCAAGGCGGGCACATCCAAGGAACCTTACCGCAGTAGGAAGTAACACACCTTCTGTTACCTGTTCTGAATGTAACCAAGAACCAACTAGCTTTTTTTAAGCAACAAAGAGGAAATGCACCCATTTTTCCATTTCCCATAGATTCCCACACTCCCCCATTTTGTCAGGCAAAGTTCTCTCAGAGTTCATAAAAGCTCAAGACACAACACACACACACACAAACAGATCTTCTGCTTCTAGATCAGCGTTTCCCAATCCGATCCTTGGAGAGCTACAATCCATCCATGTTTTTGCTCTCTTCTAGCTCCCTAAATTTTTGCTCTGGTACTAAGAGCTGAGCGGGAGCAAAGAAGGACTAGATTGGGAAACACTGTTCTAGATCATCTGTGCTATTTTCAAGGAATAATGCATCTTGACTGAAGTGCACCCTCTGACATCTAACGAGCGTCACCTTCCATAACATTGCTACAGCAGGCTCCGTCTGAGCCCCTCAGATGTCTGTTTGGGTAAAATCAACTCTGACTAGGAGAGGACGATCAAAACTTCGGGAGAACTGCACAAGCACAGGCTGAGGGGTTATGAAGACGTCAGTCGATGCCAGATGACCCTGTAAAGTTCCACGACCTGGCCCAACCCATCATGCCTGTGGGTCATGAGACAACTGCAAGAAGCAGAGCAGCAAAGGACCCTTGTGGGTGGGATTAAGCAGGGGAGCAAGGTGGGCTAAACTGGCTGCTGACTGATAGCACACAACAGGCACGGCCACTGAAGGGTTCAGAGCCTCGTTTCTCACTCTAAATAAAAATGTGGGGTTTTATCAGAGCTGTGTAGTGAAGCACAAGCAGTCAAAGGTAGTAGAGAAGCAGCAAGTGCTGGGAGGGAGGTCTCTGTATTCCAGTCATGCTCACTGCGTCTACACGGGAGAAATTCTGGGCGTCCAGGTGTGGGGGGAGCACCCTCCCTGGCATTCCTTGTGCGTTTTGCTTTTTTGTCAGCGGGCACAGAACACAATCACCCGAGAGCGATGAGATCCTGGTGTGCTTTTGAGGAAATGCACCCCGTGGCCTGGAAGCCATAGCAAAAAGGAGCCCTCGCGGTCCGTGCAGGACCGACAGCGCAACCCGACCGGCATGCGTGTCGACGACGAATCAGACTGTTAAACAGGATGCAAATTGTGTAATATATCCGAATATCAAAAAACAAGCCTGTATGCTGACTGAGTCAACAATGCGCTTGTGACTGGAGGCTGTCTGGGGCAGAATATGAGTCACAGAACATGTGAATTTACAGACACATTGTGCAGGTTCTCAGACTGCAAACCGACATTTCGGTCTGACCTGAAGCACCTCAGACACTCGTCAATATTCAGGCGACGCAGCCAGGACTGGGGGGACTCTGAGGATGCCCCCCCCCCCCGAGGGAGTGGGGGGGAGACAGATCAGCAGTCCCAGGGTCTTCTGAAGCCCCTCCCCCAGCTCCGAGGAGCGGTGAGTAGGGAGGGGAGAGCTGTGGGCATGATGAATCTGAGGTTACTGCGTGCAGCCCAAAGCCCTGCTGATTCCCTTCATTAGCTGCTATCTGGAGTCCATTAAGGCAGTAAGAGGAGCAGGGCAGGGTGCAACCGCATGTGTTTTGTTTTGGTTGCTGTCGTAGGACTCGCTTTACATTATTCATACTAACATCGTGCACTTTGAATCCAAAGCAACTTTACATAGCACAATGTTCACATACCTCAACGGAAGCTGCTCCCTCAGGTGAACCCTGCACTCTTCTCTGACTCACAAACCGCTCTGCCCCCTGATGGCGAATGGCACCGCGGGTCTTCATCGACAGTCCCCGTCGCATTGTTAAAGCCAAAGCTGGAGACCTATCAGTCATAGCAGATATTCTGCAGGCCCATGCCCGGCCTGCCATAGGACCCGCACCTCCGTCGCTTTTCTTGTCGATTTGCCACCCCGCGCCGCAAGTGATCCATTTTAATAGCACCATGTTCTGGCTACTGAGGCGCAGCGCTGCCTCCCACGCATGCTGAAACAAGAGTGGGGCTGACATCTGCCCCCACCCCCCACCCCCCACCTCAAGAGCCCTTGGTGCAGAGCCAGCGGATGCAGAACCACCACAATACCTGTCTAGCCCACCAGTGGGCGGCGTAGAGCTTCGAGTGTGGAGGAGGACGTGCCAAGGTGCAGTGCTCATGAAGCCAGACACAACAGTGCACAGGGGAGTCCTCGATATGCATGCATATGAAGTCGCCGCCTATCCATGCAGCTCACATCACTGTGAATTAGGGTGCTCTTCCTACACTGACTCACATTTTCCAGTTTCAGTTCCAACCAATGCAATCCCCACACTTCAAGGAAAAATCAATGCAAAACAGAGGTTAGTATTCAAATCAAAGCTAATATTTTCACAGCTACACCTCCATTATCTCAATCCAACTGGAACTTTTTCAAACCAGAAAGAAATACACCAATGCCCCATTTACTAAAAGGCTTTTTTATTTCTCAACAAGCCGAGCAGCGTGCAATGTGTGCCGCGCCCAGTGTGAGAGGACAGGAAACTGCCATCCTGCTTCCATCTGTGGCTGGACACTCAAGTACTGAGGCCTGATGGCTCAGACTTTGTGTTTCCAGCAAAATTAGCCCGCAGATAAGCAACACCTTCAGCCTGCTCCCAGACACATGACAGATTAATGGGGTACTCTGCGCGTGCATCTGTGTGTGTGTGTGTGTGTGTGTGTGTGTGTACAACCCAAGGATGCGTGTGACTCAGCGTGGGCGTATGTCCCATTGTCTGAGAAATCATGTCTTACTACTTATTTCATTATTTAACATGCAGGGTGTCTGCACGCGTGGGAGTGCATGTATCTCTGTGTTTGTCCCGCCAGGTACACGTGTGCATTTGTGTGTGCGTGGGCAATGTGTGTCTAAGCGGGGATGTGGCTGCTGGTATTGCAGACCCCTTCAGGGAGCAAAACAAAGGGCTCTCGCACAATAACGTGAGGTTAAGGTTACAGAGACTAACATCGGGGCACAAATCAAGGCCGTTTATTTTGCAATAAACACAAACAATAACTAACATGAAAATAACCTTTGCTCAGTGGTGTGCAGTCCTTCCGAACTTATAATTAAAGTGTCATACTTATTCAGGAAATGCTGAGAAGAATCTCGGTGTGCGAAGGCCACCTCTGAAGCAGGCTACTTTCAGGAAGCGTAATTAAAGCTGGACCTTCTCATTTCGACTCCTTCGTTAGTGAAACACTTCGCCGAATTCCAGCCCCGCTGGTGGAACAACAAAGGGGTAAGAAGACGAAATGTATTCGCATCGGCTCGTCGCTCATAATGATCAGAGTTGTCTTTGTTCCTGTCAGCTGCCCCCCCTCCCCGCCCCCCAGCCAGACGCCGGGCTCGGTTTCATACTAATCCTTTGTCTGACTGTACGCACGCGCCCTCTGCTCGCTCTCCGACGCTTCCATGCGGTTCGAGCAGCTGCCGAGCGGGATCACCAGTCGGGTCCTGGGGGCTTCCGGGGCCGTCCATCTCTTCTGCCTGATCGGGCGCCAGCGTGCAGTAGGAAGTATGCAAAATTAAAGCACCTTGTTTTTGCTCCATGTCAGTTCTTAGTGCCGGTCTCCAGCTGAACTGTCTGACTGGGAAACAAGGTGTTTAATGCATATGGACAGTTTACGACGGGCCACATTCCCTATTAAACACAGATTTCCTGCAGACGAATCCAAAACACCAATAAATTGGCTCATAAAGCAAAGTTAGATGGAGCAGAAAAGTCATACAGCCGCATTTTATTATATCAAAATACGGCAGGTTATGATGTCAGCAGGGCTGATGCTGTTGTACCTTTAAATCAGCGCTGAACGACTAGGACTGCTTCGGCGTGCCTCTCCAGCCAGCCCAGTGACAGGCAGGACACACCCATCAGGCGCGGGGCCAGGATGCACATGCCCCCTACTGGGGGGGTGGACACTTCAGAGCTGGATCAGAGCACCGCGCCTGACACCATGCCAACCTGACGGCTTCACTGGCGGCTACATGCTGTCTGATTTCCAGAGCTGCGCATCACCGGCTCCTCCATCGCTGTCTGCCACACCAAGTACGTCTCATATATGACCACTTATACACCACGTAGAGCTAATATAGACCTCATACATACCTCGTATACACCTCTGTCTGTGGGAGGGTGTAATGAAAAGCATAAAGAGTTTAAAAAAACGTGTAAAAAAATTTAAGCCAGAAATTTTTAGTAAGATCATCCAGATAAAAATATTATTCCGCAAGTTTAACAAAGAAACAAATAAAGGCCGGAGCTCAGCCTCCCACCCGGGCCCCCCCCCCCCGCCTGGAGACCTCTTTCCATGTTCATATTCTCCCTGTGCTGGACAAGCGGAATGGTCCCATCTTCAGCTCAGAGGCTGCGAAGTCAGGCCAACCCTTACCCAAAAAGAAGAAATTAAGTGGCACATCTAATTATTATTCAGTTAAATAATAATAAGCAATTAATATTAATGGGTAAAATAATTCCCAAAAGCCCCTGCACTGTGAAAAGGAAGACAGAGGACAGAAAGGTTTATAACGTCACAGGGTAATCAAGTAGCATATGATTCACATCAGGATATTGTAATGAAGGCGCAGTGCAGTGTCGCCGGCGGCCACCAGGGGTCACCGGGTGGGAAAGCCCCCGCCCCCCCCCCCCACCCCCGCCTCCTCACAGCATATCCCGTTGCTGAAATTGGAAGCGTGTCGAATCGGCTGTTTTCTTTTGCACCGGTGACCCCAGGCTCAAACTCCAAGCAGGTGCGTCAGGTCAAATGTTTGCAGCAGGCGATAGGGCCGCTGGAGCTGACTGGCATTCAGGGATTAGTGCTCCAAAGGCCATCGTGGGCCATGAGGGCGCGGCAGCCATCTTGCCTGACACCTCCCCTTTCAGCCCAGACAGCGTGGCATGGGCGATCGTCTGGAGTGTCGGATTATTATGTCCAATTATGATATCTGAAAGCGGATACGGCATGAGAGAGCACCACTCGCCGCAAGCAGAAAGAGGAAATCAGACGCACGGAAACAATAGGAGAGGCAGCAGGGCCAGCGTCACCTGAAGATTACCCACTAGGGATGTTCCAATCATGATTTTTGCCACCGATACCAAGTACCGATTTTTTGTCATGGTGATCGGCCAATACCAAGTACCGATTCTGATGCTTCAAGTTTATATAACTGATATGTAAGCTCTCTGATCACCATTAACTTTTTTTCAGATAAAGTAATACTATAAATGTTGCCTTTGTTATATTTTTGTTGTATTTTTACAGTAATACATCTAATGTAACTATCGTTTTAACAGAGTACTAAATAATCACAAAGAAGTATTTTTTATATAGTGAACATTTTAATATGCCTTTACAATGGGGTTTATGCATAACACCATGCACATCAGGATACTTAATGCATATAAATTCCATTATCTTCGCGGTTATATGCTTAGCTTTCTTGCTGTCTGGTGTGTACAGTTCGTGTTTTTTCAGAATGCCTATAATGGATGGCTAAGTGAGAGTTGCATTATTAGTTACCATTGCTTTTTTGCAGTTGCCAGTTTTTCGTATTCGGCATACGACTCGCGGTGGCTCGTTCTTAAGTGTCGAATGAGGTTCGTTGTATTAAATGTTTTGGACAATGCGCCCCCACAGGACATTTCTTTGGAACATAAACGGCAAAAGCAAATTTTTCATTGTTTCTCGAAACGTCGTAGTAATTCCACACCGCCGATGACATGACTGCGGCGCCAAAGCATTTACATCCCCACTCATCGTGTACGTCCTCACGCGTTGACGTCATCAATTGTGATTGGTTCCTAAGATCAACCAAGTTTAATGAGTACCGATCAAGTCATTGAATGTGATTATCGGCCGATACCGATCTTCGGCCGATCAATCGGAGCATCCCAAGTATCCAATAGTGGACTTAAGGGTTTGTTGGTTATAGGGGAAAACTGTCCCAGGGCCCTCTTTAATTGCTTCTGCCCTATGTGGCCAAAAGTATGCGACAACAGATTGTCCAGCATCTCAATGTGAGGGCAAGGGTATACACAAGAAACCGGTCAGTCCATCGTCACTGTAACAGCCTCTGCTCTTCTGGGAAGGATTTCCATTAGATGTTCGAATATTGCTGCCAATATTTACCTCCTTTCAGGTTCCTCGTTGATCTTAGGCGATCTGGTCGCTTTCTGGGCAACTGTAATGGGTTTAGTGCAAGAGTCAGGTGCTGGAACGGCTCCCAGCGGGGCCCAGATTCCAGCGTCACTATGAGTAACCGGTGAAGTGAGTGACGGTGTCACCTGACGTCACCCGGACCAGAAACAGCCCAGGATCTCACACCCTGTTCTTTCCAACTTGGGAAACTGCTGCTGTAACCCTGAAGAGAGAAACGCCAGACTGTCTGAACACACCTTGGCAAACCGCAAGCTGCCTCAGAGAGAAATGTGAGCTGAGAAAATACCTATGATGTGGGCAGCAGAGGCTCAAACCAGCCTTGTCTGTCAGGAGCGGGGACACCACTGGGCCAGGTCAGGGGTCCCTGCAAATCGTCGGCAGGCGGGGAGGGGACCGGCTGTCACCCGGCCATCACCATACCTGCCGTTTGATGTCATACAGCCTTTCCCCCTACAGACCGGCCACAACACTATCGCATTTAAACCCCGGGGCATGGAGCAGCGGATACGCCGACCAAGGTGTGAAGTCATCCCGGGGATCATGTTAAATGCAGCGTGATGCATGCAGGTACGCAGCGATCCTTGGCCCCTCGCTCGCCCCCTTCTGCTGGGCCCCTCGCTCGCCCCCTTCTGCTCAGCCACTCAATTGCACCGTTCTGCTCGGCCCCTCGCTCGCCCCCTTCTGCTTGGCCCCTCACTAGGCTCCTTCTGCTTGGCCCCTCGCTCGCCCCCTTCTGCTGGGCCCCTCGCTCGCCCCCTTCTGCTGGGCCCCTCGCTCGCCCCCTTCTGCTCGGCCCCTCGCTCGCCCCCTTCTGCTCCACCCGAGGCTCTGACTGACCGCATTAAAGCCCCAGTGATACCCAAACCCCTTTCGCCTCACAAACTAACCATTTAAACACAAAAGGATGTCACACTACAAGCCCCTGCACTTGACACCAACCCCGCTTGCGTTGTAAGCATCGCCAATTAAACATGCCCCGCCCCCTACAGAAACCTCTGCCCCCCCAGCTCTGGCTGTACAGGCTTGCTTATCGACCGTCCCACACATTAGGGTCAAGTTACCTTGCTGTCCTGCCCCCCTCCTTACAAGCTCTTTATCTAAATGCTGTAAAAATGCACAATGAGTCCGTGACAGGGATCCACCGGTGGTCACATCATCATTTCCCTCTATGTGACAGACCACCAGCCACCTAGAGACGCTAGAGGAGGAGGTTATCCTGTGGTGCAGCTCAACATCATAAAGACAAAAGAATTGGTGGTGACCGACTCAAACCAGCGACCATACAGGGGGAGGAAGTGAAGGTGGTGCAGACCTACAAGTACCTGGGGCTCCACCTGAAGGGCAGACTGCGCTGAGTGGACAAGACAGCGGCGCTGAACAACGTCATGAACAATTCTGCCCATCTCCTCCAGGGGGCGCTATCTTGGAGCACCATTAGCCAACAGCTCATTCCACTACAGTGTGCTAAGAAGCCCTACTGAGGATCGTCCCAGCCTGCTGCCACCAGGCACTACAAACCCTCCTTTGGATATGTCACTCACCACCCCTGGCCATTACTACATACTACATACCTATGCATGATGGTGCACAATGCACACCTTCTTCATTCATTCACTTTATCTGACCTTTTTTTTGCACTATGCATAATATCTTTGCACTATGGATCTGTTCACTTGTGCATATTCCTTTACTGCTATATGCAAATGAATTTCCCCCGTAATCAATAATTGATTTCATCCATCTATCCATCTGTCCGTCCGTCCATCCATCCATCCATCCATCTATAAAATGACAGAATGTGATAACAGAAACTACACACCACCATATCCCTTAATAAGGCTCTTTCAGAGATCCCCAATGCACAGCTTTATACAGGCATGACGCGTCATCACGCATTAATAAGAATAAAAGGCAGCACACCTTCATAACCCCTCCTCACTTTGGGAACGTACAAAGCACACAGCATTCTGGGAAATTCTAACATTTCCTACACACACTTCTACAGCGTTCAGCTGCCTGTGCGTTTTTAAGGGTGTATGCAGTGCTGGAAGCACACACCCTGAGCAAATGAAAAACCTAGCATGTGACACAGACTGCAGCGCTGTGATAGACCTCTGCGCACCGCGACCTGTTGGGCAAGGGGAACCGTGCTGGATGAAATCCCTGGCTAGCACTAGGCCTTAAAACATTTATGCCCCTGTTCATTTATTCATGCGTGTGTTTATTTGGCTACCCGGAAGCCTGACCCACTTTCCCAGAGTTCCTCTCTGCTGGGGTCTCAGTCTAACGACTTTGGGGCTGACCTCAGCAGGCCTGCCCCGGCGGCTAGGGGAGTCCGTCAGGATTCCCCGCCCCGCTCCTCGTGTGTTTTAGTGGGCGAAGGACAGAGCTATATGTCACGCAGCCTTCAGGATGCTGCCCGCTGGGTGGGTGGGTGTTTGGGTGGGGTAGGACTGGGGCGGGGAGGGAATGAAGTGGGACAGAGGGTTTGATAACAATAACGTGAGACACAGTTAAAACAAACAGTAAATGGAGAGGCCAGTGGACAGCTGGATGGAAAGAGCTTGGGCAGGGCTGTGCAGGACTGAGTGGGTCATGTGGTAGGCATGTGGGGGGAGTCCGACTCATGATGGCTCTAGGTACGAATGTTGGCTGGCTCTGCGACACGGGAGATTCCTTCTGTTTATCAAGAGCCAGGGATCTGTCAGCTGAAATCCTGCCTTAGTATTAAATGATCAAGCGATCAATAGATCAGGCAATCGATCGCTTCATTTAAAAGTTAGATACCGAAGCGAAGACTGGAAACGTGCATTCATATTTATTATGTGGAGAGGGGGCAAATACTCAGTGCAGCCACACACCTTCACGTTGTCACACACAACCCATGCAGAAGCTTTCCAAACCCTCTCATCCGATGCAGGGGCAGCATAAGCCTGGAGAGAGACATCCTGAATGAGGTAACAGTCACAACTTATTTACACACTATTCGCCAAAAGACAGAGGAGAAATAAAGTGACGCCCCAATGGTGCCCTGTTCGTGCCCGTCACAGTCTGTCTAGAGATCAGTGTTTTCCAGACAGTTCGTAAGAACAGCCCCCCACCCCCCACAGCAGCAACAGCCCAGCCAATTTGCGGGGTCCTCCATCACTGACCCCCTGGCAGCCCCTTGCCCCCCCCCCCCAGATGGCCCCCTTTTGCTGTCATCGCACACAGCTATTGGCATGCCAGCCCTTGAAATCTGACCACTGACAAAGGCACAGCAGCTGAGTGACTCAGCAAAGCTCCGCTCGTCTGACCTCTGACCCCGGGGGGGGGGGGGGGGACTCATCTCGGGTTCACGCCACTCCTCAGTATCTGTGCTTGCAGAAAGTAAACTGGATACGTATACATTTATTTGTGGTGTCACTGGCTGCCACACAGCAGCGCAACACTGTATGGGCAAAAGGAATAACCGCCCCCCCCCCCAGAGGCAAACTGACATATAATCTCACCCAGAGAGACCAGCCTGCCCGAGGGAAGTCGTCCAGGTTTGTGGTTTAAGGTTTAAGGTCATCCCCTACAATCCCAGCACTGTATCCTGCCACAGTGCCACCTACTGGGCAGTGCCAGCAACAACAATGTCATGCAGATTTAACCCCGCCGGGGCGTGCAGAGGCTGCGAAACCGCCCTACTTCCTGTTACCCAAAATGGGTCAGGATGGGCGGCCGCACGCCACGGCTACACCGGTACCGCCTGGTGTCCCTTAAGCCCTGGTTTAAAGGATTACGTTTCCTTCACGATGCTGATGCATATTAGGCAGGAGGAACATCTGCTTTGCTAGCTGGGCTTCCAGAAAGGCTCCACCCGTGGCAGAACGTGGAGAATATCTCTCATGTTAACCGCAGGATCATGCCACAATCACGTAAACATCCATGAGGCGAAACCGCTTCTAACTAAGATCCAGAGGGGGACCTTTGCAGAAAGGAGGACAAACACTTGCCACCTATTTTTCCAGGAATTGTTAAAAAGAATCTGAGAAGTACCAGTGCCAACGGAAAGAAGAGCCAGTGTGAGATGAAAACAAAGAGGGCGTTCTGTCTGAAAGGCGGCTCACCCAACCATTGTTTCATCATTCCTCAGCGAGGTCATTGCAATAGGCTTTCCTACGTTACAGTCCTCAGCGAGGTCATTGCAATAGGCTTTCCTACGTTACAGTCCTCAGCGAGGTCATTTCAATAGGCTTTCCTACGTTACAGTCCTCAGCGAGGTCATTTCAATAGGCTTTCCTACGTTACAGTCTTCAGAGTGAAACTGGAGGGGTGACCGGCAGGATCACATGATCGCACAGTACAGAATCTGCCATTTTACCCTCTTTCACTCTCCAGAGTGCTCACACGCCGCAAGCCGTGGGCGTCAGACAGGGTCACAGCAGAGAGACGCCGCGTCGACGGCTGCATTTACCCGGCGTGGGCGGTACGTGGGGCCGGCAGGGGGTCGACGAGGACGAGGGCAAGGGAGACGGGCGGTGGGAACGGCGAGTCCCCCTCGGCTACTCGAACGTGGCGGCTATGTTTAGTGCAGCACTGAAAACTCCCCCATGTTCCAGGGCCTGATTTTTGGCTGCTGATGGTACGCATGAACAGCTTGGGATTTTTTTTCTCTTTCCCACATTTATGTAAGTCCTGTATAGCACAGGACAAGCAGATCAAAGGGAGCTGAATGGTACTCAGCGTTACCCCGGCAGCACGGGGAGAGGCACTGCCGTGTAATCGCCAATTATCCCAATTATCATATATGAGAGCCAGACAGAGCTCACCGTTTCACACATGCTGTACAATTAGGGAATCTCCACCAAAGAGATTTATGGTTAGAACCTGATAAAATCCTATATTTACCACAGAGGGCTGCAAAAAGTGCTACAGTGCCAGCTGACTGGTGCACCTTTTCAGTGCATTACACTCAACCCTAAACATTGTGGTTAAATGTCATTAAGATAAATGAGGGATTTGGTGAAAAGCAAAGCGCTTTAACACCAACACACCATTATAATACCCAGAGTCAGAGTCAAAGCAGGCAAAACACACAAACACATGTACACACACACACACATACACAGACACATGTATACACACACAAAATAAAAAAACTTGTAGCGCTTTTAGACAATAAGGACTGGCAGTGGCTTCAGAGAGAACATACCCGCCTCTCTACTCAAGAACCGAGCATCTAGTTCAGCCAGAGCCTCATAAAAGGGAGATTTACATAAATATAGAGGCGTAAGACAGGGGAACGGAGCCCAGGACGGCTGACACCCACACGCAGAACCACACAGTGCTGCAGACCTGCCAAGAACAGCAGACACTTGGATGTATTGAAGAAATACTTATTATTTAAAGGACTTCTTGTCCAACACTTGTTTTAAGAGATGGCACTGGTCTTCCACGTAAAGCGGGAACCAGACTGAACCGGTTTTCCACTGTTTGGAGTGGGTACTATCTTCTTCTGTTTCTGCCCATATTAAAGATGGTAACAGATTCTGAAAGGATGAGAGCAGGTGGGGATGTCATTGCAGGGCAGCTCTTTCAGACATACATACCCCCCCGACTGCACCGACACCAGCGGGGCCCCAAGGAGTGAGCGGGGAACTCTAAACCAAGGGATGGGAAGCGTCTAACGCTCTGGCGGGTCCTGGCTTGAGCCAAATACCATAACCCAAACGAGACCTGCCTGAATTTTTACCGATGGATAAAACCACTCACTTTTAAGGTGGGGAGGGGGGGGCGGTTAGGTTCTATCCTGACGATATGATTCTCAAGTAGAGTGAAATTCTGTGTTTACAAGTGCAGCAGTTAGCTGTGATGTTTGCCATGAATGTAACGACAGAGTGCAGTACGCTGGACACCGAGACCCCATCTAACAGAGATCAGCTTCAGCAACCGCAGTCAAGAGAGATGGATTTAGGACTTCAGAGGGGTTAGGGTTAGGGTTTATTTCTGTATGCCTTGATATGCTAACTGGGAATTTGTTTTCAGGACAAACACTTTCTGTAGGTAAATTATTATTTTCTCACTGGCCCCCGGCCGGGCGGTTTCGAGAAAGTGGGGAGAAATGACACCTGATTTCTGTCTACTCTGCATTCTGGGTTTAAATATCACGGCAGAGTCCCAGGATGCCTTGCGCCTCGTCCTGACCTTCCACTGTCGGCGTGACTCCCTAAATATCGGCAGCCAGACCAGCACTTGTTCACTCTGCCCAGAGGTCACCACCCAGACCTCATCTGTCACGTTAACACAGTTGATACACGCCCAAGGGCGAGCGGCCAATCAGGCGGAGAGTGGGCGTGGCCGGGCCTGCCCAGCACTGCCGGGAAGGTCAGGCCTACAAACAGACTGGGATATGAAATATACCATCTTGTCACGCACAAAAAAATGCACAAACGAAGAAAACTGTGAAAGACAGATGAAGCCAATCAACTCCTCTGCTGCATTCCTCTTCTTCATCGCCCCTCTCTGGCCCACCCCATCCCCTAAACCTCTCATGGCCTGTCAGGGTGTCAGACTATAAGTCCAGGTGACCTTTGACCCCCAGCTGCTTGTCATGCATTATGGTCCAGCCGGTGGGAAAGTTGTGATCTTCTTGGTGCATACAGGGGGGCCGGGGGGCTTTTGTAGGGGGGGGCCTTGGATTACTGATACCCATTCTTCTTAGAGTATCTCTGTGTTCTTTATATAATGCAGCATGGTGAACAATAGTTAGTATGAGAATGGTTACGGGGGGGTGATGAGGGGGTAGGGAAGGGGCCACTAAGCATGACCGATGTAAAGACAGACAGTCCTCTAAACAGTCCAGCGCTGCCCCCCCCCCCCCCTGCATGGCTCACTGAGACTTCCGGCACATAGCATCGCCCCCAAATGCCGGCGGAATCGGGGGAAGCAAAGAGCAGAGCCACTTTTAAGGCAAACACTCCGAATCTGTGTGGGGTGACCAAAGTGAGACCAGGCAGAGGGAACCCAGGCTGCCTCCCCTTCCATGGGGGAACGTGCATCCCATTTTCCGCTTCGACTATCTGCAGATTTTGAACTCCCAGGAGAATTTGAAAGGCGAGCTCTGTCTGAGAGCCGCATTTCTGCGCCTGCGGAAAATGCAGACCTGCATGAACGAGATGGTGAGGAAACGCTGTTTAATTCAGCCAACCACGCCCACTGCCTTCTTAAGCCTCCCCCCTTGTCTTCTACTTTCCATATTTTTTCATTTCTGCACATTTAAACATGACTGTGAATCCCTCCTTTTACTGTCATTTCATATCTGCATGTCACACTGTGGCCCTGGGGGAGTGTAATCTCATGCCGTTGAATTCCTGTATATGGAAGGTATGACAATACAGCCCCTTAAATTGGCTTGACAGATGACAGGACACAGACGGTATGCAGCACAGCTGGCACCGCACATCTGCCGCAGACATCACCAGCCACTCACGCCAGCTCTGAAGGCCCGTGGTCATATATCTAAGACCACACCTCCCAGGCCCCGCCTCCTTGTTCACATCACCAAGCTCCACGTCCCAGACCACTTCACTAAGCTCTACCTCCTAGGTCACGCCTCCTAGTCCACATCACCAAGCTCCATATCCCCATCCACTTAACCAAGCTCCATCTCCCCATCCACTTAACCAAGCTCCATCTCCCCAGCCACATCACCAAGCTCCACCTTCCCAGCCACTTCACCAAGCTCCACCTCCCCTTCCACATCGCCAAGCTCCGCCTTCCCATCCACTTCACCAAGCTCCACCTTCCCAGCCACCTCACCAAGCTCCACTTCCCCGGCCACTTCACCAAGCTCCACCTCCCCTTCCACATCACCAAGCTCCACCTTCCCATCCACTTAACCAAGCTCCACCTTCCCATCCACTTCACCAAGCTCCATCTTCCCAGCCACTTCACCAAGCTCCACCTCCCCTTCCACATCACCAAGCTCCACCTTCCCAGCCACTTCACCAAGTTCCATCTCCCCGGCCACATCACCACAGTCCACCTTCCCATCCACATCACCAGGCTCCGCCTCCATGTCCACATCACCAAACTCCAGCTTCCCGTCCACATCACCAAGCTCCATCTTCCCATCCACTTCACCAAGCTCCATCTCCCCAGCCACATCACCAAGCTCCACCTTCCCAGCCACTTCACCAAGCTCCATCTCCCCAGCCACATCACCAAGCTCCACCTTCCCATCCACTTAACCAAGCTCCATCTTCCCATCCACATCACCAAGCTCCACCTTCCCAGCCACTTCACCAAGCTCCATCTCCCCAGCCACATCACCAAGCTCCATCTCCCCATCCACATCACCAAGCTCCACCTTCCCGTCCACATCACCAAGCTCCACCTCCCCTTCCACTTCACCAAGCTCCACCTTCCCAGCCACTTCACCAAGTTCCATCTCCCCATCCACATCACCAAGCTCCACCTCCCCGGCCACTTCACCAAGCTCCTGGAAGGGCCTTATAATGTAATTCATGCTCCTGTTCAGTATTGCTTGCCTCTGTCTGCATTAGCTCACTGCCAACTGTGACGCTTTTCTCACTGGCTGCTTTAGCAGGTGTTCTAATAAACCCCATGTCTTTCACACCAGATTATGTGCTGCTTCATGGCCTTTCCATGTCATTCCTCATTGTGGGATGTGCATATGAATGGCAGTAAATAAGCAATAATGCACACTCATAGCCTCGTTACTGCTGATGAGTAAAACTCACATGGATGTGGAAAAAAGATACCCTCAGTGGGCCCTTTTTGTCTTCAGAACGGCCTTAACTCTTCGTGGCATAGATTCAACAAGGCGTTTGAAGCATTCCTCAGAGACTTTGGTCCATGTTGACAAGCCAGCATCACACAGTCTGCTGCAGATTTGTCAGCTGCACCTTCATGCTGTGAATCTCCTGTTCCACCACATTCTATCTCTGCTATATTGGATTGAGAACTGCTGACTGTGGAGGCCATTTCAGTACAGTGAAATCACTGTCCAGTCCAAAAAACCTGGCTAGATGACTGGGTCAGTGCATCTTCAGAAAGCCAGTTTTTTGGGGCAAAATGCTTTGTTGATGTCAGGAGGACGTTGCCTGCTTGACTGTATTATGCCAGCTGTACAGTTTGGTGGAGGAAGGATAATGGTATGGGGTTGTGTGCGTGTGTGCATCAAAAGTGTCAAAAGTGCTGAACAGTCAAAAGTTTGCATACACCACCCTTAGAAAGGTGTATCTGTACTAATAATTCTTTATAGAGACATCAAAACTATAAAGTTACATGTATGGACAGAAAAGTATTAAACTACAAAATTGTTGGGGTGGCCAAGCTCTTTTGGTTGGGACTTAAAGGGTTGCAGGTTCACATCCCTGTATATTATATATACATATTCATATATACATATACCTATATATAATGTTGGCCTTCCTTGGGCTGCTTTTGGTAGGCACTGACCACTGCATACTGGGAACACCCCACAAGACCTGCTGTTTTGGAGGTGCTCTGACCCAGCCGTCCATCCATCATATTTTGGCCTTTGTCAAAGTTGCTCAGATCCTTACATTTGCCCATTTTTCCTGCTTCCAACACATTGACTTCAAGCAGTGACTGTACAATTGCCTAATATATAACAACACCCTTGACAGGTGCCGCGGTAATGAGATACTCAATGTTATTCACTTCATGTCAGTGGCTGTAATGTTATGGCTGACAGGTTTAGATCACTGCAGGTGGACTTCCTTGGATAGCGGTGAGGGCCTCAGCCTACTCAGCCAGGGTAACTGAGGAGACTGAGAGTGTTCCCTAAGGGGAGGGGTTTAAGGAGACTGTCATTAATGGTCCTCAGAAAGCATTTCGCAACAGCGAGAGATGACGGCAGGGGGCAGACTGTCAGCCAGTAGACCTAATGTTCAAACTAAAACGTATCCTGTACAGAAATGTTCAGCTTCACGAGGAGGACGTAGGTCCAAAATTCACTGGGTTTCTCTGGCACTGCAGGCTGCGACTTCATAAATACGGCAAGATTTATTGTGTATATTTTTCTGTATTTCCTGCATCGGCAGTTAGACTAGCTTTTCAACAATGTCGATACTGACAAGCTACGTTCGCTGCTAATTCTGCCTGAATCATATCAGACACTTAGCCATTCGCTCACAGCTGGCTCCGTCAATCTCCATCCATTCTATTTTACAGATTCACCATTAATATGTGATAATTCTTGCATGAATAACAGCAGGTCTGTTTTTGTTTATCCTGTTAAGGTAACAGGATCTAACTGTGCTACTTCCACTACTAACTACGCAAATCATAAAAACATGTTGTATCCATGGTTTTCCCCTGAAAGGGAGTGGGATCCCATCCTGGCTGCATGATCCTTGGTCGGACAAGTAGTTACAGGAGACGGATGGATGGATTCTTCTACTAATAATGATGAGGACAATGCTTGCATATCTATGTCTATCTATCTATCTATTTTTAGTTCCTATCCGATTACGAAACAGGAGCTCTTTTTACTTTAATATTATAAATGTCGTACCATTTCACCTCGTTTGTACATGTTGTTTTAAGCGTTTTTACGATATTTTGCAGTTTAATATCTTCATAGTGAGTATACGCAAGTGGCAAATGCTTAAAAGGCCCACAATTATTCACCTACTGGCAACAGCGTCACAAAAGCATCCCCTCGCGTATCACAAGCTGTAGCAGGTGCGAAAACCCCCCCCAAGTGAGCGACTCCCAAATCATCCATTTCTTTTCATATTACTGCCATTGACTCTGACAATTCATGCCCTTTTTAGTGGGATTTTCCACTAAACACTACTCCCACATTGTTATTACAATTACGCTTTTGCAACGATTGCAAATCGCTGTGCTACTAGTTGCTGTTAAAAGCATAAATACTTCCAAATCGCCACCCTTTTTCTGACGCTCTTACGCTCCTCGT
>JABFEB020000020.1:15237756-15250908 GCA_019775895.2 Stomatorhinus ivindoensis | reverse complement strand
CCCCCCCCCCCGATAGAGCGAGGACGGTGGTTAGCATATAGATATGTAAGGTCCTTCTCCATTGTCAGTATGAAGGAAGCGGTCTAATGACCCATCCTATTTAAAAAGGGAAACCAGGCTGTATCTTTTCTGGGGGAAAAAACACTATTCACTGTTAATTCCAGCAGATCCTGCTTTAACATGGAGGAAATGAAAAAAGGCCATTAAAGGAAAAAGGAAGCTGGAGAACAAACATCTCACTCACCCGCTGTCTGTGTCTACAAGCGTGTTATTGGAAAAGACCGTCAATGTTTTCAATGTAGTAGGAATTTAAGTTTTCACTCTAAAATCTAAAATATTTGAGAAAATCAGCATTACTTATTGTATTACATCATGCTGTCACACCAAACACCACTTTAACAGTAAGGTGGAAACTGTTAGGTTGTGGTTATTCTGGAAAATCCATAAATTCCACTTTTGTGTCTCTTCAAAAACACACAGGATGCGTCCGAAATCAAATACTTGATTACTATGTAATATGTAAATGTAGTATGCGAGGTGAGCAGTACATCCAAATCCGCAGTATGGATGAAATAATAGCCGAATGGTACCCGGATAATGTACTACATCCTGTGAAACTTTAATTTGTCCAACCACTGGATTCTACGCTCTTCCCACACGGTCGCTTGAGAGTAGTGAAGTCCGTCGCTTTTCAGAATTTTTTTGTCAACATGCTGTAGGAAGTGTCATTTCTGTATAAAGTAGTAAACAAAACCCAGTTACATTAGTTGACTTGGATGTGTATCTTTTTTGCTGATAATTTTTTAACAGTTTTTAACTTTCACTTGGCTACTTTGTCAGTAGCCAAAACTGTGAAAACACTTCCGATTTTAAAGATTGTAGAACTTTATTCCATTTACTCCAGTTACTTATTTGTCCAGTGTTTGATATTTGTAAACATTCTCTGATCGTTTATAAACATTACTGCCAATATTCATGCAGTATTTTTTTAAATTTAATGCCAAAAATGCTAGGAGTTTCCACAATTTTGGCCGCTAATGTAGGTCAGGCAATGTACAATGTGAGGACCACAGTATGTGAATGTGCATACATACTGTTCTCATGCATACATACTGTTCTCATGCATACATACTGTTCTCATGTATACATACATACAATATATGCTACTTTAATGCTCGAGCAGTAGGATTCTAACAAGCTTCCGTACGTATTGGGTAACATATGGCTTCGTATGCATCCACTGACTTGGGACCTGCAGCTTCAGCCAAAACCCTCTTTCCACAGACCGCTGCTTTCACTTTTTGACAGGAAATTTTACAGGGTGGATGCAGCTGGCAGTAGATTTATGACAAGATATGTTTACAAGCGGCAGGAATGCTGAACTGAGCCACAGAAAGGCTTCCCCCGCTAACCCATAACGCTCCTGTCTGAAATCGCCACTGTAAATCAGAGGTCAGACGGCGTGTCCTTAACCGGTCAACGGCAGGAGATACGCACCAACAGCTAGATGGCGCCGGTGGCACCAGTGTCAAGAGGGCAGTGGCGTCTGCAGTCAGCAGTGCTCGAATCTGTGGCTGCTCGAGTGAATTTTTTTCCAAAGACTATTAGACTGCATTTGCACAGGACGTGCTAGTGAATGACGTGCCAAGCTAAAGCGATGCCTCGCTGTATAAAACGGCCTTCACTCAGCCCCATAAATGCTACAGACCATGTGGGTCTTTCCCTCACTCCCCCAGTCCTTCTACCTGCCGCCTTCAAACCATCAGCTTGCTTTACAAAAGGGTCTTCATCTTAGAGCATGTAGCTGCAAAAGCTTTGACTTTTAACCACATCACTCAATCTGTGACCATTTTTTGTGGTTGACAACTTTTTTCTTAAACCTCTACATATAAGCTGCAGATGAGTCAATGAGACCTCGGTAGGCAGACTAGCAAGGAGCCCTGTACATTGTGGGTTAGAGTTCCACCTGTATTTTCAGACAGATTTATTTCCTCAGGGTGCACTTGGGTGTGTGTTCTGTGAAAGAGGGGCACCATCCAGGATGATCCCTGCGCTCCTGCGACCCCCCACTCTAGAGAAACACTTATGGAAGATGGATGTTTCCATTTGGGAAACACTATCTAACAAAAAATAATAACCGACACCCTGAGAAAGTCAATAAAATGGATGTCTGGAGTAAAATTCACATCAAAATGAAGGTTACAGTTGGAACATTGAGGGGAAAATAACAATGAATGTTTGAGAGGGGGGCAGAGCAGAGAAGGAGAAAGAAGAGCGAAGGTCAGAGGAGTGGCAGGAAGGAGGCAGCAGTTTGGAGGGGAAGGACAGGGAGTCACATTGACTCTGCACTCAGTGAGAGTCCAGGTCTTTCTTCAATTCGTGTTCCATCAGGGGAGAGATGCAGAGTGTTGTAGAAATAATTTGCGGGCATTTCAGGTCTTTTATAAAGCTCTCTAGTTTGACATGGTTCGCAGCCCAAGCGTCATGGAGAGACCAGAGGAGGGCAAAGACCAAGGGGTACAGTGGCATATACTGCCCCCTAGAGAGCATATACTGCCCCCTAGTGGAGAGGCAAGGCATAACACTGGAAGGTTCAACTTAAAATTTAGAAAAGTGAAGTCACGGTGAAAGGTGAGAGACCTAAGCAGAGGAGCTTCAGCATCCTGAAGTCGGAGACTAGGGACCATCGGGTGGACCTCAAACAGGAACCATCGGGTGGACCTCAAACAGGAACCATCGGGTGGACCTCTCACTGGTGGAAGGAGGGGTTAAATATTCAAAGAAATACTCACATATAACTTCAATAAAAATTTATGCCATTGTAATAAATGAATAAGGTCTTACTAAAATATAGAAAATTCAAGCATTTATAAAATCAGAGTTGCCAACTCTTATGCATCTGGTGTGACACTCATGCTTTCTGACTCTCACACTCTTGCAAGAAATCTTACACCAAATCTACGTTCTTCCATTATAAACCTAAAATTAGCTAGAATCATTGCGGTAGTTTGCAAACCTTACATATTTACAAGGTAATAAAACCACTACATACATGTAAATGCGTGTGCAGACTTGTCTCAAATTGAATATCTCACACCAGCCGGCTGACCGAAGAAGGTAACCCTATAAAATGAACTTGTCCACTGCAAAGAGTGTGGTGGAGAAGAATCCCATGCCCAGGTGAGCACAGCCACCGAGGAGCACGTCTCATACTTACGGGGTGTATAATCCGTCAGAACTCCCCTCTGCCTGAGCTGATGTGACATTCCCAGCTCAGCCGATCTCTAACCCTAACCCTCCGTGACTGTGACAGAGCACTTAGTGAAGTTCCCTGCTCAAACACTTCTCCACTTTGCACACCCATGTCATCATACACTAGTACACCAGGACCTGCTGGTGCTACAGCTGATATGACTGAACAGTGGAAGAGTGGGGCTGTGGACATCAAGGAGGGGGGCGAGGTCATGTGATGAGCCCGCCCAATCATCACCCTGCCCAATCATCACCCCGCCCAATCATCACCCTGCCCAATCATCACCCCGCCCAATCATCACCCTGCTCAATCATCACCCTGTTCCTTTTTCCGTAATTTTATTCAAGATTGTTATTCTCTCCTGCAGTGCACATGTCCAGGACCCTATCACCCCCCCCTTAACCCTCAGCAATAGCTTTGGCATCGTGCATCTGTCCCCCCTCCCAGGCGTACAGCAAAGTGGATCGTTTGTTTTCTGTACGTCTCACTGGATTGGTTAGACACATTTTCACTCTGCCCCCAAATAAAATGCATATTCAGTCCTGCTGTCTCAGCGTCATGTGACTCCGCGCCCGGTCTGACACAAACACCCGAACCACGTCATGTTTTTTGTATGCATGCATAATTGACTAATGAAACTGATTATGATTATATTTGGTTTATGAGAATCTTTAAAGATGTACTCTATAAGCACTGTAAACACAGCAAAATGTCACATGGAGTTACAGCATCTCTGCTTCCTGATGGTAAACAGGGACGCCTTGATAGAAAACAAATGTTACATTTCCCTGCATCCAGTGTAGCAGTGCTGCATGAATTTGCATGACCGCTAACAACAGGTTGATAAAACTCCATGTCATTATGGGATGGCATAATTTCGCAGTCACATCAGCTGTTCTCCTGCTTAACACAAAGTACTGTGGAGATAGCAGTTGTGTTTATTCTGGTCAGGGCTGCAGGGTGAGCTACAAACTGTCTAATCAAATGACATCATCAGCAAAGGAAAGCCTTCCCTCACGAGCAAATGACATCAGCAAAGGAAAGCCTTCCCTCACCAGCAAATGACATCATCAGCAAAGGAAAGCCTTCCCTCACCAGCAAATGACATCATCAGCAAAGGAAAGCCTTTCCTCACCAGCAAATGACATCATCAGCAAAGGAAAGCCTTCCCTCACCAGCAAATGACATCATCAGCAAAGGGAAGCCTTCCCTCACCAGCAAATGACATCATCAGCAAAGGAAAGCCTTCCCTCACCAGCAAATGACATCATCAGCAAAGGAAAGCCTTCCCTCACCAGCAAAGCCACACTGTTGCCGCTACAATTTACATTAAAAAATGGCCCTGAAATGTACCAATTTCTTGGCCGGCTGACCTCAGCCAGCTTTTAATGGGCTCGTTTTTATCCGTCCATCATAAAACATGGCAAAGTCAGGCCACTGCATGACGTCAAACTGCCCCCGCAGCAGCGAACCAGCTCACTTCCCAGGGTCGTCAACGGGGCTCCCTGACCATCTCTGCAAATTAAGAACTTTCCTGGAGCTGTTCTGACCCCCCTAAATCTCCTCTTCAGCTCAGCGGAGGTAAAGAAGGTTCTCAGCCGGTAACTGATGGGCCCATGTGTGCATCACTGTGCATGACAAAGGGCTGATCTGCGAAATGAACATGACCTGAACATGGGGGGCGCGGCTGCCACGCTAAGGACGCTTTCATGGAGAGCGTATGTTTGATACGAGTCCGACATCAGCAAAAATCGTTGTCATTCAATCATTACTGGAAGAGTGCAACTTCATAGTCCTTAACAATAACAGGGGAGATCATAGGATTTGACCCTTAGGGGTCTAAAGAGCATCAGCCCCCTAAATAAAAATGGACCTCCCCCCCCCGCCCTGGATGGCCCATGATGTTGAACAAGGGTTATGAAATTTATACATAAATTTGGGACAAAACACTAAATAAGTGGCGGAAGCCCCCCGAAATAGGGTCTAGAATGGCCACACCAACAAACGATAAAGTGCAGCGATATAAAGACAGAGTCGTCCTGGAAGGCGCAGGTGGGAGCACAGCCTAAAGTGGGCAGTCTCACAGTGTCACATTAACCCACACAGGAACCAACGGGCAGTGCCCAGACACCAAAGGGCAATGCCCAGACACCAAAGGGCAATGCTCAGACACCAAAGGGCAATGCTCAGAGACTGACGTGATATCATTTGCTAAAAAAACACATTTTGCTTTTCACATTTTTTCATGTAGCTACATTAAATATTTCTGTCCTCAGTCCTGAGAATAGAGGACCAAGGCGCCCCCTTGTGGAAAAAATTAAAAACACAACTTAAGGAAGCTGCATTTTATGAAGCAAATTCCACACTAAGCTAATTAAGATTTAACCAGGCCCTGCTGGGTAATTCCTCATAGTACCATGATGATTGTGCCAGAAAAATAGTAATATGCACTCCTCTTTGTTCAGCATCACGACAATAGATTAGATTAGATAATCCTTCATTAGTCCCACAAGTGAGAAATTTGCATCATCATTTGCATTTGACATGTGACATTTACGCTGTTTTAGGTTTCATTCGTTTGGAAAAAGACTGCATCCAAAAACAAAGTTAATTTGAGTCATCACCTCACCCAGCACCGCTAACTCATACCGCACCGTCACCACCGGTACTACTACCTTACACCGCACCGTCACCACCGGTACTACTACCTTATACCGCACCGTCACCACCGGTACTACTACCTTACACCGCACCGTCACCACCGGCACTGCTACCTTACACCGCACCTTCACCACTGGTACTGCTACTTCATACCGCACCATCACCACCGGCACTGCTGTATATTATTGCTATATGCACAAAAATCACATACACGTAAAGGTGTTAATCAGAAATAATTCCTCATAAAGTGTATTTGATCACAGCTAAGCTTTTTGTTCTGATATTACCAAACGGGCAGCAAACCAAATTCACTGAATGGACAGAACATGATGCAAAGCATCTGTCTGCGTACACAGCAATGGCATCCTTCACCTGCGTCCACCTGGTCAGTCTGTTTAAGGAACGAGAAGGTGTCCCTGATGTCGTTGTACATCCCACATGCATAAAACAATGTTGCCTGTCTATTGAAGATGTTGCCATTGTTCCCCAGAGCTCCACACGATGTAAAGTGTTTTTTTTAATGCACTGACAACCAGACCACCTGCGATATCGGCAACCCCATTCAACAGGGAGAGTCTTTAAAAACACCGCATTCAAATAACAAACTGCACTACTAAACTCTGAGGTTTATACTTCAGGAGCCACAGACAAGAGCTTTGCCAAGTACCTGTTTGAGTTTATAGTGAAGTCAAATTTTATACTGCATTTTATAATGGAGTTTCTGTCATGAACGCCGGGTGAGACAACGTAGATACAACAGCTTTTGGACAGACACTGACTTTAATTGGTAGATACGCCAAACTTTACATATGATGACAATGACCAAGCAATACATATATGACACACACACACACACACACACACAAACACACTGAACAGGATTTACCAAAAACAAAGAAGTGTGGAGGGTGAAGATACAGTATGACCGCCGGGATCAAGGTGATTAAGGGACGGCCAGCGACCTATGCTGGTCAAATGGGAACTGGGAGGAGGGTTACAGCAGTTTCGCAGGAAAGGTTTTTTCCCATCTTTTCTCCTCAACCTGGTCTTACACTTAGGTCCACCTGTCTGATTGCTTCTGCAAAACCTTCAGGATCCTCTTATTCTAAATCATAGAACCGCACTCACCTCAGGAAATACGGTTTCGTATAATGCTGCGGATGACTGAACACTGTATATACAGTGGACCCTTGACTTACGAACTCAATTTGTTTGCGAGGGCTAGTCGTAACTGAAGTTGGTCCTAAGTGAAGACTATTTTTCCCTTAAGAAATAATGAAAATACCCATAATGCATTACGAACTTCCCAAAGCACCCCTTATCTAACATTTTCATAATAGAAAGGGTTGCATAATGTGCTTAATTTACCAGAAACACCAATAATTTTCCTGGTGTACTGACCATTTTTCTGTGTCATCATTTCGAAGTGGTGTATGTAATTTGTAGCGGCCCTTGTATCAGCACTGGCTGCCTCACCTAGGGTGACCATATAATCCATGTCAGGGAGACACTTTGAGCTACTTCAGGTTTTACAAACTACTTTCAAAGTAAAAGGCTGCTCTGTTTGGCTAAATAGTTCAGCTCATCTTGTGCTTTGACTGGTTTGTTTCTTTGATTGAAAGACTCATCCAGCTGGTTTACATTGACATTAGTGACACATGCGTGATTATAGGAGACTGACCAATCAGCACACAGCAAGAACTCAGCGCTCAAGTGAAATCCAGGTCCTTTTAATTGAAATGGTAATTTACTATTCCTGTCCTAGCTCAGAATGTCCTCCCTCACATGGATTATCTGGTCATATTTATATTGTATATAATTTTTATTTAATCTGGCCTCATTCATCTTTCCAAAAAACATTTGCATTTAAATGATTAAGTTGTCCCCCCCTGCAAATCTCTCCTCCATACTTGCAAATAAGTTTTTTTTTGCTGTCTGAGGGACTGCAGTGTGCATTAATATGCTTTTCAGTTGACAAACAGCCTGGGTAATTTAAGACATTATGTATTTAATTACAACCATACACACCTCGGAACAACATGAACAATTCTGGATGCAAAATCGAACCATTACTGACAAACCAAGCTGTTTATTCCATACACATAGTACTGCATTCCAGTGACCCTCCACTGCTTTGCTGTGAACAGTCAGGTAATTCTGCGACAAAGGGATCATGCGTTCTACATTTTAATCATTAAAAAAATCTTGATATGTATCAGTAAGTATGGTGGTCCATGACAGTGATTTAAAGCTATCCTGTTGTGTTGCTTGCCCGAACTTAATATGCGATGTTTCTCCCAACTGCATGCGTACGAAGGAAAAATGTTTATAATCAAGGTACCAAGTAGTAAATACAGACACTGTCTTTAAATCAATTAAACACATAGCATATGGAAATATAGCTGTATAGATATACTTTGGCAATAAAATATAGTCCCAAAAATCTACACTCAATGTACAGTATTGCACTTAAAAGCAGGATTTGTACAAGGCATTTTTACAAAAGACAAAATGTTATGGGAAAGGCCTAAGATGTATATGATAAGTGTGTTGGTGACACTGTGTTAATGCCGCCATCTCATAAAATGCATTCCCCTCCCTTTTAATGCTGGGGCTCAGTGTTCAATTCATTGATCCTCACTGCAGCAGCATTTGTTTGCTACCTGATTAAACTCTCAGCACTGGCCCAGGCCCAGTAGTCATCCTAACTGACTTTTTACTCATGCTCAATTAGTTGCACTGAAAAACTTGGTATCGGAATGGAGTGTGGAGTGCTCTCACATCGCAGCCTCCAGACAGCGTCCTTGGGGGGTGCTGAGTCCTAGATCAGCCCTGTCAGTCTGTGAAGTTTCACGCGATGTGCTTGACAACGTCTGTATAAATGCTTAAGACATTCAGCTTGTCCGAGTTTAGTGTTATCACGTTGCAACACAACTCTTCACAATCAGCGATGCCTGCGTGAGACGGAGAGGCCATGGAGAGCACTGTGTATGTACACTGTATCACTGCACTATACACTGCACTCACTATACACTGCAGGGCAGAGCGTAGCTAGGAGATTATGCCTTGTTTTTGAAGCTTGGCTTATGCCATCGGGAACTCGGTCACTGGCTTCGAGCTCAAAAAGAATCCAGTTGCTGTGGTAGCTTATTACTGTCAGGAGCCAGCAAGGCTTTCACTATATTCACGTGTGTGTACTTGTGGGTCTAACTCTCCTCATTAACCTGCCCCGCCCTTCACGGATGACACTTTTTGCCAAGTTCGGAATGTCCTGAAGGTGCCACGGCGACCTCATAATGCACCGTTTCCATAGCGGCAACACTCAGGTCATCATTCTAGAATCCCACACAGCTCCTCGTCCTCTGGCGTCGCACAGAAATGAGAGGGCAGAAGATGGTAAAAGGGGACAAGCGGACATGACGGAGTGTGTCCTATCTGCTGGTGGTGACGCCGTCTCCCAGATGATGTCCTCCGTCATGAACCAGTCCATCTGCATCAGCAGGCAGTAGCTCCGCCTTCGGGTAGCATAAAATGTCCATAATGCCCAGGAAGGTCAAGCAAAGTCCATGCAAGGCTAATGAGAAACGCTTCCCTAAGCGGCACTGTTTTCCAGGAGGGGTGCAGCAGGATGGAGGCCCCCCCGGGCCGGCGATGCGTGCGGGCCGGGCCAGGCCAGCCCGTTATAGGTCACGCGCCGCCACCTCCGCGCAGGTCTGACAGCAGCGCTGCCTGTAGAGGCTGAGGGGACAGAGGTGGAGCCGCTTGACGGCAGGGCAGTACTGGGTGGAATCCCTGCAGACATCTGCAGGGGGGCGAAAAATGTAGCAGAGCAGGTGAGAGACCCTGAGACCCCCACCCCCAGAGCAATGCATGCAGGAGCCACAGACAGGTATGTCAGATCTTAGCCCAGAAACAAGCAGGGCATTCACAGTATGGTTAGGATTACAGTACGTCATGGGTTTGAACCCTTCAGTTATGTGCAGAGAGTCGCAGAGCCACATGCCGCCTTATCCCAGTACAGCACGGTCAGGGGTGTGGGACACCTAGACGGGAAACTCACATGCTTAGAGAGGCTATAAACCACAGTCCCATCACTGAAATATCACTGCATTCTCGCTCAGCTATGCAGCTTCTCATAATGCAACTCATGCAGCCAAAAGCAGTCGGGAATTACGCAGTAACGCCACGAAGAGGAGAGACGGGGCCCTGGGTCATTTAGAGACCAGCTACGTGGCTCTAAGGCGTGACACGTGGCACGGATTCCTACCTTCACAGGGTGCAGCCCTGCAGTGCTGCCAGGGCACAGGTCGGCGGTGCCAGGCGCAGTGCTGCTCTGCAACGGTCCTGCCGGTGCCCTGGTGCACGCATTCCACCCTACGTGAGCGGAAGCCGCTACCGCAGGCCGCGCTGCACGGCCGCCACGGCCCCACCTTCCACCAGGTGGCGCACACCTCCCATGAGCAGTTGCGCTCCGACGATGGCCTGTGGACGGAAGCGACGTGGCATAAAACATTATACAGCATCAATGTACATGTGGGGATCACAAAGGAAAGGCCATTTGAAACCAAGCCACTAGAGGTCAGTAAAGAGCAACAAATCTAAAGAGTAAATAATGGAATAAGATGGCTATGTATTTATGTATTGTACGTGCAATAATATAAACTACTATACAGAAACTCCACCAACCTTGGTTGTGTGGCAAATAAACAACTGACTAAACTGCACTGAACTGAACTAAAAGCTAAGGAGAAATTACTCAGCCATATTTCATAAAAGTAGTGTTTTCCAACCGGGTCATTAGGCACCCCAGACAGTCCACATTTTTGCTCCCTCCCGGCTCCCAGTAGCAAAAATGTGGACTGTTTTAAAGGACTGAGTTATTTCCACTTTCACTATGATTTAAACCTAGAAGAAATGCTGGAAAGCGCCCAATATGACAGCTTGCACTATATTAAATAGAACAGGCAATCTGACGCACTAAATTTACAATATTTTATATAAATAAAACGTTGCTGGCAGTGATTCACTTATAATTCTGTTATATTCTAGGTAATCGGTAATTTACCAGTATGTCCAATACAGAACAACAGGGAAACTAAATCATTATAAATAGAACTACAAATTCAGTGGGAGCTGGCATCTCCTCACCTGGTACGGGGGTCGCAGTGTGAGGAAGGGAGGGCGGAGCCATTGGAGTGCTTGCATATTACTGGCCGGCTCTGTAGTGCAAGGCCGGAAGCAATGCACAGGCCAGAGCACTGGAGAAGCAGGAAGGCAGTGCGTGTCAGAGGGCTGCCTTAGGCGGCCAATGAGAGGAGGGCTTGGGGTGGTAGGAGGCGGGCTTACCGGTGCCCAGGGGCTGAACTGCCAGGCCGCGCAAGGGAGCAAGTGGCAATCCTCTCTGTCTGTCGGCCGCGTGGCCCGCCCACAGGCAGACTCGGGCATCATCCGCACCGCCCCCCCGGCCAACTTCTGCTGACACCTCACCAGCCTCCACCTATGGCCCCGCCCACAGGAACTGGGGCACTCTGACCACACAGTGGACTCCCAGCTGCCAATCGAGAGAGAATGTCTTCCAGTCACACGGGCCCATTTCAGCCCTACGCCGCAAGACCATTCGTCACTTATAGCCCAGTTCATACTGTACTTTTCTGCGTGCGCTTTTAGGCTGGGCACGGTGGTCTGAGTGGCAGCTTGTGTTCATGCTACATCTGGCTGATGAGGCACATGGTTGTGTTCCGCGCTGTATACAGCAGTGATTCTCCACCGGACCAGCAGAGGGCAGATGTATTGCAGCAAATACAAACACAAGCAGTGCAGTGAAGCGGCAGGTTATGAGTCAAGGCTTGGGCAGTATTACGGTAGTAAGGTATACCACAGTATTTTGAAATCCTTATGACAAAATTAGCTGGGACTCCAAACTCCCAAATGAGCTTGATGGGCCGAATGGCCTCCTCTCATTTACTGTATGAATTTCTTATGTTCTTCACACTCAGTGAATTTTGATCTCCAAGATTAATGCTGGAATAGTGCTACTTATTAAAATACCGAATTCCTCAGTATAATGTCTGGACAGTATGAAATACTAGATATGAGAGTATCTCCAACCTTCCTCATACAGCTGCTCCCCATAATCACATCAGCAACTATAACAACAACTGTTCTTCCTCTACTCTTCTACTGTTGACTGCTGATCTGTGAAAGTCCACGCTGCCACCTACTGGAAATACCTAATAAATTACTTTGCACATGGCATATGGTTGTGCAAGGGTTCCGCTAGACAAGGGTGAATCTCAATACCAAGAACGCAAAGACCCTACATGTGGTCTTGGCAAGACCAGTCTTGCGAACTTGCCTTCCAAGAACGAAGCTGGGGTGCAATGAATCATGGGATTAGTCTCATTCAGCAGAGATGCAGCCTTAATATTTGGGGTGGAGCAAAACCAGCATGCAGGGATTTTCACAGTCCTCATGTTCTTGTATTCTTAGTATTGAAACTGGTCTTTGGAAGATGACATAAAACGGGTAGACAGTAACAAAAGCATGGTGAGGCACACAAACTACGCTTACTGAGATTCAACCAAAAATCTGGTCTACACGCGCCCCGCCACAGTCGGGGCTTCACGCCTTACATTACGCTAGCATACTGCTCGCACATCAAGGAGACAATGCGACAGTCAGTAATCCGCAGCACCAGTTACTGTAACTGCAAAAAAGCTGTAAAACCCATAATGCAGTCGTGTATACGTCATACATTTTGTACTCATCGATTTCAGTATTGGTTTTGATAGATTAATCTTATGAAATTAATCTTACTTCCACACCGGTAATAAAATAAAATTGCTTTAACATAAATACCAAAAGAACTGATCGTTTTAAACTTAAAAAGTGACAGGTAAAATTTCCCCATATTCATTTTATCAGCGAGTTGCTTGAGCTGAATTCAGTGAATTTTACAATTAAAATAAAACATACATTTTTTAATTCATGAAACTTTTCACCAAGGTCAGGGGAGTATCTAGTGATGAATGAATAGGGGGGGGGGGGCAATGGCAAACTTATACATAATATAAAAAGCTAGTTATGACTTAAACCAATAAATACACATCTATTTGGGGGAATAAGATACATTTTAAGGGGGTTAAAGCTCCTTATACAATAAACTACAGGGTGGGCCATTTATATGGATACACCTTAATAAAATGGGAATGGTTGGTGATATTAACTTCCTGTTTGTG
>JABFEB020000020.1:15180707-15195892 GCA_019775895.2 Stomatorhinus ivindoensis | reverse complement strand
CCCCCCCACCTCCCGGATGCTGGCAGGCTAAATAAATTGATTCATTGCCAAGTTCTCTTCATATTAAGCACCTGGAGCGAATCTGCAGCCACCACATCCGGCGTGGAGAGAAAGGAAGCGAGAAAGGATGGTTTAATTGAAGGAACTGACGTTTGAAGCCTGTCAGAATCCACCCCCCCCAACCCCCCCCCCCCCCCCCCCCCGAACCCAGAGCCGCTCCCACGAGCTCATCACGGGACCTGCCAATGGCACAATTCATCAAGTCCAAAAAAGGTTCCAACAGCTTCCAATCACCAGTGCGATGACATCATTCTTAGGGAACAAACGCGGGCTGGCCAAACCCACGCCACTGCCAGCGGCCACTGGAGACTGGCCGGCCTGCCAGCCGCTGAGATGCGTCTCCAGGGAACGTCTTCGGAAAGCCATGGGACATTTTGCCGAATTCCCGATGATTTCACCGATCTCCTGCTCCGCCTCCCGATTCCGCCTGAGCTGCCAGGGCCATAAACGACATCGACATGCAACATTCACCGCCGGAATTCATCGTTCCTTTCTTAGGAAAGCGACTGTGCATTTTCATATTCCCGAAGATCAGCTCATATACGTCCCAGGAAGTCTGCCTTATTGGCCACTTTCCAGGTTCTGAAAGATAAAGATGTGAACAAAAACAGCCAAGAGTGAGCCTGATATCTTATGTCCATGATCTCTTCAAATTTCTATTTAACTTGGATCATAAACAGTGACTGCCAAGCGTACGATGTCCTGAGATGACGCAAGGGCCGATGGCGGTAAAGCCAGGGGCGACAGCCGTTCATACTGGCTTCACCTTAGCCGCTACAATAGCTGGGCATCATTCTCTTTCAAAGACCTCGAATGGTTTCTTCAAGTCTGACCATCTCAAAGGTACAGCGCCCCCCCCCCACCCCACCTCGGTAAATTCCGAGAGGATCATCCACATATTAGCAGAACAGAGCAGATTCTGAATGAGTGTCACGCTCCCCCTTCTTCAGAACAGGTGGATCACTAACAGAATTTGACCAATGGGCTCTTAGGAACAACAGCAAAAGAGGCAGAAGGTGAGGGAGGGGGGAAAGACAGGGAGCGAATATAAATAGAGCCTGAAAGAATGATCTGTTCCAGGTAAACAGCATTCCATCACAGCTGAGGAGCTCTGCTTCATGGGGGGGGGGGGGGCAAACATGATGAGAGGACCCCACTGACATCTCGAATACCTCTCTGGGTTTTGGCTCGGCGTGGCTTCGCGAGAAACCGCCTAACCCCCCCTGAGTCAACACAGCCTTTCGGGAAGACTTCAGACACCGTTCCAGGGTGGCAAGGATGGTCAAAATTACACTAAATTGTATTATTTCAAATAATTCTATCATAATTAGTTGAGCGGTAGTAGCAGCTGTAGCAGGAATAACCAAAAAATACCTAAAAAGGTTATTTAGTCATTAATAACTGTATAATTAGGGTAATTAGAGGAGGGAATTACACTCGTCTGGAGTTCTTCATCCTGCACACTGTGTTCCAAAAAGCAAAGTTAGAGAGTGACTGGATTATGTTTAACAGAGGCAGCGGAACATAGTATTTGAAGTGTGATTAGGGGAACCTCAGCGGGAGGAAGCTGTCACACACCCAGGCAGTTGGGGGGGGGGGAAGGGGGTGCTCTCCCCCCAACTGCGTGTGAAAGCGCTGCTGGCATGGTCCCCCGCTCCTGAGCTTGCGGTGCATCCAGACTATTCCGATGGAATGTGCCGTGCGGCCTTGCGGTGTGGAGCGGGATCGCACGCTCGACGCGGTCGCTGCCGTGGACACGAGGGCGGTGACAGAAAGCAATGGGTGGCACACTTCGCATTCGCACGCCCGGCCACTGGCCTCGCACGGTTATCGTGCCCCGTCCGACTGGAGATAAGATTCGAACGCAAGATTGCGAACCGCGATTCATCCCGTAAAAGATTCTACGTGTTCATGTTGGATGGAGGGCTTAAGCTTCACTGTTGGCGGGTCCCACGGGGTGATCGGCTCAGGCGTGACCACAGCACGGCGCCGGCACAAATGCAGCCCCTAATAACCTCTCGCCGGCAACTCCTCAGTGACCCCGCAGGCTGCCTGCAGAACTGCGGGAGGTTTGATGAAACAAGGCAGCAGATTTGATCAAAAGTGGCCAAAAAATGAAAACATCTGAGCTGCTTCAGTGCAACATCCCCCCCCCCGTCCTGTCCCCCCTCCCGGGGCAAGGCCTGCATTATCAATCAGATGGAGCCACATTTTCTCAGCCCGGCATTGAGTAAAGCTTGAGTAAAGCTTTGGTACCGCCGCTCTGCTGGCGGGTGGTGGATCTCGGGGAGGGGTGAGGGGGCACTGCTGCCCCGCTCCGTAAACCACTGGAGCCCCCAAATCCGGCGGTGGTTTTGTTTGCACTGGATTCACAGGCGATGCATGAATAACAAATTAGAGCCGGGGGTTGTTTTTCTATTTTTTTTACGGTGCTATCCAAACTAATTATAATGGAACGACAGAGACCATACACACAGCCAGTCAGTCGGGGAAACACAGGCTCAGGAACACGTGTCTGGTACATGGCTGGACACCCTGCATGCGGTGTGTGTGTGTGTGTGCGTGTGTCTGTGTGTGATACCCTGCTTTCTGTGTGCCTTTCAGAAAAAATCCCCACGATTGTTAAAAACACATTCCCACAAAACAAATACCACTGACATAAAATACAGACAAAGCACAAATGCTTATTGATCATTTTTGTTCGTTAGAGTTTTGTTCAGTTGGGATTAATCGTAATGAACCGTGTTCGTCCGCACGCAGAGCCTGCCGCACACAAGCCTGTCGACCGGCCAGCGAACTCTCCACTGCACATCAAAATGATATTTCATAGCAAAAGGATCATGCTCGGGGTCACGTGATCAGCCAATCATGGGCCTCGTCGCCAATTCCACCAACTCCCAGATTGTCTTACGTGCTTTCGCCGCAGCCCTTGGACTAAAACGCCCTGTAACCATGGTGACCTCCGAGCGAGGCCGGGACTGCTGACCCAGGTGGCCAGTTCAGTCAAGGCGCAACTCCCCAAAGCTGACCTTCCGGCAGCAACCAGATGCACTGTGCTGTACCGGTTGCCATTTTCCCATTAATCCCCATCCCCCCCACACCCCCTCCAATCAGCAAAATGAGCTCCATCCTACAGGCCATGCTGTCTCACTCCAACTGTACAAAGTGCAGCATATACTCTCAAGGGCTCACTGGCCGATAGGATACTCTCTGCCAGCAGGGGGCAGCAGGTGTTATTCCCCCCACTGCCCTCTTGATCGATTCCAGGGGACGGCAGGGAGCCACCTGAACGTAAAGCCTTGTCCCCCTGGGTGAGTCCCGTCCGTCAGCGCTGTGGGCTCAGCGACAAAACGAGCCACATTTCTTGCAATCCATCCCTGAGATGGAGGGATCCTCCACAGTACCTGCATGGCGACGGCTGTAGGCGGCACTTTGATGTGAGCAAGCAGTTCTCCACGGCGCCACCTGCTGCACAGGCTAATCCCGGCCTCCCGCCTTCCTGTCCCAGCAGGCGAGGTGACCTTATAGAAGAGCCTGCCGCCAGCCTCCTGTCACACGTGTCATTTGGACAGACGGAAAGACAGGACGGGAAAAAAAATAACGAGAGCACAGCACCGTCACATGACACCTGGCACTGGGCCATATGACAGAAAAAAATGAAACTGCAGGCAAAAACGGAAACGTCAATGAATCCTCAGTTTCAAGTCATCCTCTGGTCTCAGGCAGCGCACCGGCTGGTCGGCTGACTCGGCGCAGCTCCTCGGTGGGAAAAATTAAATTAGTATTGATGTCAGACACGCATGGAAGGGTGCTTCGACATCCACTGCGTCCCGAGCGGAAACGTGCAGGGCCTGTCCGGTGGGAATAAGGAACGCAAACATGGAGAGCGCAATTCTCAGAAATACGGAACAGGATAAATATTTCCATAGTGCTGTTTGTGGTCTTTGAATTGAATAGTAGTTGGGCTTTAACTATAAAAGGCAACGGCTATGAGCCATTCACAAATATTAATGTTTACACAGTGTCAATAGCACAGCTGGAAATAGGCGCTGTATCCCGTCTGACGTTTCAGAGTCGCATATCTCAGTCTGCCCTCGTATTTTCAGAGCCTTGTGCAAAGGCTGCTTCCAGCCAAACAACACACATGAAGCCACGATGCTGCCACCCCTCGTCTTGCAGATGACGGTCATCCCTCCGTCGGGGGCTCAGCGGGCCCTCAGCTAATGTGGCGGGGGCTCAGCCCGGTGCTCAGTCACCATGTCCTCCCTCTGAATGTCACACAAGAGGGACAATGGGACCGTGGCATAATGAAGAAAGAAAAATGCCAGCAGGAAGTTTCAGATAAACAACTTCAACATGTTGTAAATCATGTACTAAATGTAAATAAATAGCACACAGCATCCTACATTAGCGATACCTTCCTAGAGGTTCAGAAAACTGAAAAATAAAGTAGATTTCAAAATGTAACATTTTGTGCCCCCCCCCCACATCATTTCCAGGTAGAGGGTTTCATTGCAATACAACTTGCAGTTCTTACAACAATTCAAACTCAGGGACAGTGGGGGGGGGGGAATCAGCACAAGCTGTCTGGGATCATCCTGATTTTTGATAGCCCTGAAAAGATGTGAAATTATAGAAACATCTCTTTGTTTAACGTTTTCCACAGAGTATTCCGGATTTCCCGGAGCACATTCCGGAACTTTGTGCATGGCTCCACGAGGCTTCGGTCCTGGAATCTCAGCAGCCAGACACAAGTGTTCAATAGGCCTTTTACGCCTTTACGCGTTTGTGCCACACCCCCGTTGCACCCACCCTTTACCTCATAACCCTTCTTCAACAGAATCATCCCCACCCAGCCAGACTCAAGCCTGAAATTTTGTTCTCTTGGCTTCAGGTGAAGCCCCCACCTGTTCATTTATTGTCTTGGAAACAAACGATCCCAGTAAAAAAGTGAATAACCTCCCAATAATTTAAGATGTTTCAACCTGAACCCCAAATCGGGGGCCGGCTGCCTTGAAACGGTTGGCTCGCTCCCTCTCTCCCCGCTTCCCACAACGGTCCCTAAGCAGATGTTCCTGTGAGCCATGTGGTCGAGACGTCCGCCCCCCTCTCCTTCCCAGCAGATACCGTAAGTCTCACAGACCTTTACAATCACGTCGCCCAAAGAGCCGCAATCTGGGGTCAGCTCTGCTATTGTGACCTGGGATACCTCAGTCAGAGAATACCCAGGTCACGGCCAACGCAAAAATGTCAGCTATGCGAGTGCACTGAATGAAACAACATCCGGGTTCACTGGGTCACTGCTGAACGAGACACCTCCCTACATTCACCAACAGGACAAAGACACCCAGGACGCAGGGTTTCTAATTACCCTCATCCTTGATCTCAAGTTCCACTTGGGCTCCGTTCGACATACAGCTTTGGATTAAAGCACAGGCGACCCCCCCGATTCACAACCGGGGCTTTTCCACCCTTTCCTCAATGTAAGGTATTGTTCGGCGGCTCCGGAGAGAAGCTCGAGAATTAGGCTTTGCCAAACACAGGTAAGCGCAGGCCACTTTAATCTCAAGCTACTCCTGCTATGGGGAGAGTTAGGTAATGAGATTCTCCTGCACTTTCATGAGTAACTCCAGTTTACATGCACGTTTTCTCATTTCATCCTGTCAATGAAATCACCAGGAAAGGAAGTGAGCGGCAGAAAATGGACGGAAGGAATGAAAGTGATTAACACTAAGCAGATGCTCTCATGGCTAAAGTTAGCGGCTGGAAAGCTAAAGCAGAGAGGTCACTGCAGTTACACAGGTAATCCACCTAAGCCGCTGTAACTGAAACTGTGCAACGGATGCCGAAATCGCGAGCGACCGCTACAGAAGGGACTTGGATCACGAAGCCCCGTAACCATGGTAACGTGAAGGAGCACTGGTCAGCGGCCCCTGGGGAGAACGGCCGGTTTGTGTTCCAGGTCTCTCTGATGCCCCCCCCCCCCACTCCTCATTCTAGAAAGCGGTGCGGTGAGCAGAGAGTGAGTCGCCGATGAATGAGACAGGGACAACCCACTCTAGCCACCGCCCGCATTCTTCAGGCTATTCATAGCAGGGACAATGCGACCCGGAGAGGTACCCCCCCGTCAAACGTTTACAGTTTAAAATGGGAGCAAAGCTTTCCATCTTTCCCTCCCCAAATCTCACACCTGCATGCCGAAGGGAAGAACAGCAGAGGAACTCAAAACCGCGGAGCCACCTAACAAGTAACAGCTGATTTATCACTGAAAGGGCAACAGTCCCCATGTCCAGAGTAAATAGGATGAGAGATCTGGGTCTCAAGGCAAGTCAGACAGCCGGCACTCAAGGAGACAGAGAGAGCAGGCGGCTCAGACAGTTACTATGCCGTAAAAATCGGCATGTTGCTTACTCGCTCGTAAAAACATCGACCGGCACACGCACTGCGGTGCAGCCACGGCCCACTGTCCGAAACGCTGAGCGCAGCCGCCTGAAGCGAACTGCTTGTAAAAAATTTTTGCCCGAATTCACACCCGAGGCGTTCTCTGGTCCGCCAGCCTTTCAGGGACCCCGTGCCGTGTGACCGCCTGGCCCTCTGGTTCTGCCTCTTCTGAGAAGATGTCAGAGTGATTTATGGGAGCTCAGCGTGGAGGTTTGAATGAGGAATATCCGCTTGACAGGGAGTGTTTACCCTCGGCGAGCCACCCCCCTGTCTGCAGGTCACAGTCACGCACTGGCCACACGATGCCCCCTGACCCGATCTAATCTGCCGTGATGTCCCTCCCTTCCATGGAAGCTGGGGATTCCATCTGCCTGAAAAGTCCAATTGCTTTCTCTTCATTTCTCTGGAAGCCTAGACTTATGTACATCTCAGGACTCCTTTAAAACAGGAATTTGGAACTTTCCAGTCTGGCCAGAGCTGGTCCTGGATCAGATCCTCATGGGTGCCTCATGAAGTTCCACCTCTGGTTCATCTTTGGCGTCCTCCCAGGCCCTCAATCAGAGCATCTCGCGCGTTGGCTGGCCAGATCCATCATAACGCCTCGGGAGGAAGGTGTTTTGGATACTTAAGCTCATCTCGGCTCCTTCCCCGCTCTTGGGTCAGAAGGAAGTGGCCAGCTCTCACATCACAGCCAAGTCCTGTCGCTGCATTCCTGCTCACCGTTCCCCGTTTTCCCTTCAATGGCTTCCCTTCACGCTTTGGGTCTTTGGCTTAATTTCCCATCTCCGCCAAGGTTCTACGTCAACTGCTCCACATGCCTTTAAGATGACAACCCAAAATAAATCTCCATCCTATTGTAGCTATTCTGTGTTTTATTTATTTCAGTCATAACACCTGAGGACAGGCTCTGCTCCTGCTCAGATGTGGTAGAGACCATAAACATGAGCACAGTCTACATCTAACCTACCCCCCCTCGCATTGGTCCTGTCACGCTGGGTGATCACTCCTTGGTGCAGCATCAGCCTTAAAGGGCCACCCTGGCTTTGACGTGGAGCCCATCCCTCAAAGACGACTGACAAACACCAGCCACCAACACCATTCACGGTCCTGTCAGATACCCTGGGGGCTTAGGACGCTGTGCCAGTGATCAAACAGTTCTTGGTTCAAGTCCCAGAGTGATATCATCACTGGGCCCTAAGCAAGACCTTTAACCCACAACAACTCCAGGGACCGGCTGGCCTTACTTTCTGAAAAATGTAAAGAACAGGGCATGAGATGCAGGGATGCAGAGACGCTGGGATGCAGAGACGCAGGGATGCAGGGATGCAGAGACGCAGGGGTGCAGCGATCCTGGATTCTTTCAATCAGTGAGGTGCACCTGTGTCTGCACTGACCCCCCCCCCCTGCCCTGGACAGCAAGTGTTTACCTCCACATGATCCACCCCCCACTCAGAAGCAGCCGTTATTTGTGTCCACGCCTTCTACTCACCCCCCACTCACCACCTGCGGTGGGATGGATCAGATTCTGAGGGTCAAGTGCAGATTTTACTTGCAGTTTGTGTGGACGGCGTCGCCCCCGAGGTGCGGGGCAGGGCATAGCAGCACAGTGCGTTTACCGACTGTCTGATATCTCAAAAGGAAGCGGAACAAGCAAGACTGACCGGACTGGTCCAGACAGAAAGTCAGATACCGTTCCATCCTGTTCCCCTCCAGTCCCAATCACAGCAAGTCTTGGCCCAGTGTTCCCACTTACACATTCTCTTCTCCGTGCGTGCCGGACAGCTAGTGGAAGGAAGGTCTGACTCTGTATGCATGTTTCTGGACTCACAGGGGGCTAGAACATGCAATTTTAAGGTTTCTGCCTTGCTGCCAGGGTGAGTCTTGCAGGGAAACGTCTAAATGCGATATACGTGTGTGGAACAGTCTGTCCAACAGACATGTCATCACATTACGTGAGTTATGATGTTTCACCGGAACATGCCAGGAAGCTCTAAACCTCACTTACACTTACGACAGAACGTGATGGATGACAAGGTAAACAAATAAATGCTTAATAAGTTCAGGATAAGTTCCCAAACAAAGCATGCAAGCGTGGCATGTGCTGACCAACCTGATTACAGAGGAATTCTGGCTGTTACGGTGAAAGGGAGAGGCAGGGAGAGCACTGAGCGCCCAAGGCACGGAGGGTGAACAGCATCCTCACACCGACACGAAGGCTTGGACAAAGCTAACCTGGCGCATGAAATTCAGAAAAATTAACAGCAGCCATCTTCTGGAAAGGACAACCCAGGTTGGCGGCCAGAAGTCAGACATCAGCCTCGGAGGCCACTGGATGACCAAGGTTGCCAAAACGAGAATTCCATTCAGATCACTACAAGAGCCCAGCTTTGGCCGTGGGTGCTGTGAATCACAGCAGGTGGACGGAAATTAAGAGTATAAACCAGTAACTTACAAGTAGGATCTCACTGCTGGACGACCCAGAAGGATTCCCAGATTTTTCCAGTAAAATATATCCATGAACGAGTGGTTTACATTTGATGTAAGAATCCATGAAACAGCTAAACGTCACTGAAGTAGGTTGGAGGTACAGAGCTCATTAGGAGCTGCATCTTGGTGTGGAAACACAGCGTGCAGAGAACAGCAAAGCCGTTGAAAATGACAGCGTGGCTCGGCAAGACCGCTAATTCCAAGGTTACATCAGGCTAACGAGCTCCTGGAGAACAGGCCCAGAGGCGCCCGGCAATGACGGACAGAAAGCAGGCCTCCTGTGGTGCTGCGGTCATGTGACCCGACACTGGGCCCCAAGAGCAGTGCAAGCGAGTGCAGGAACCCGATCTACCTTACCCGTCCCCATTCCATACAGAGGGTATTTGCAATTCAACTCAGTGGATTTTTATATAGCACCCTTCACAAGACTGGCCCCAACGCGTGTCACATGCGTGTGTTGTGACACGTACAATTCCAGGCTTAGCAGCCCTTTAATCTGTTATTTTTATTTCTCCGCTTTCCAGGTACAGAGCTGCATGTTCACATGGGAAGACTGGTTAGGTGTCTGGCTTAGAGCTATAGGTGATACTCAACTTACAAGCACATGTCTGACCACACATGTGGTGTCATACAACTTCATATCTAATGAAGAAATTAGGGTTAGGCACCTTGCCGGCCATTAGAGCGACGAGGTTGAAGATGATCAGGGACCGTCGCTGAGCCCCGGCTCAATTAAAAGCGAACAGCCAGCCGCAAACGTCAAGAATGAACCGTTCCGTCTCCTGTCAGAAACATCAGACTGGAAGCACCTTGAACACTCTGATGTGTCTGGGAGACGACGGCTGCAGCTTGACGGCACGAGAATACGGCCGATCCGCTTCGGGGATCAGATCTGCAAGCTTTGAAGTGTATTTTTATCCGACTTTAAAAGTAAGCATTATGTGAAGAGCAAAATATGATGGGAGCGTAATACCAGATGGGGGGGGGGGGCATAAGGAGGGGAGAGCAGGTTTATGTGGGAGGATCAGCGGGGAACAGAGGGGTGACGAGTCGCCGCACTGGGAAACTGGATACGCTTCGGAGGCTTACAAAGTTTAAGGCTTTAAGGGGGAAAAAGGCCGGCAGAGCAATGAAGTTAAGAGGCAGCAAAAATAAAATGACTGCAAAGGGGAAGAAAACTAGCTTGGGATGCTACTGGGAGCTGGAGATGCCACCAAATTAGTTTCCTGGACAAACAGCCAGTATCCGGGTTAGTCCTGGAAAATCTAGGACAGGTGGCAAACTTCCAGAGAGCAGTCGTGAACCGGACCTGGTCAAGCAATACCGGACTCTCAGGCTGGCCGACCAGAGCCGGTGCTCAGGCCCCTGGCAGCCAACAGGGCAGCGCCCTCTCTGGCACACTGGCTGGCCTGGGACCCTGCAGTGCAGAGACTAGCGTGTGCTCTGAAAGCACAATGCAGCTGCTTGGAAACTTAAGCGCACCGGGGCCTTTCCGCTCGGTGAGGCATCGGAGCCAATCCGCAGCTTTCAGCCGCCTTTAAATACCGGATTTTTCCACATATAGCGGTCAGTACAGTGCCAAATCGTTTATTTCTTCAGATTGACCATCATAGTATTGGGTTCTGTGGTTCCTGGGTCATAATCAGGCTTCTCTAAACTCCAAAGTTTGAAGTCCTTGGAGGACTGGAGGGTTTTGTGGAGCAGGAGCAGAACGTGCGCGGAACGTGCCGGGAAAATCCAGGCCACGTGTCTGAGAGAGAATTGAGAGGCGGCCAGATATCGGTCTACGTGATCCATGCAGGTAAAGGCCACTGTTCTGGCTCGGAACCTGCAGATGTCCATCATGATTTTTCAACCAATCACAGACCCTAAAACAAAGTAATAGCTAAAACCCGCCCATTTTTATCTGATTACACTGGGTTGAAAAAGAAGAGAGAGACAGTAGGACAGATTGTCTAGCTGGCAGCACCTCCCCGACTTAATGAAAGCCCAGATCAATGGAAGGCTGCAGTTCAGCACTTGCATGCATCCATACAGGAATCTCCAGGCTCAGAGGGATGTACCTAACCTATCCATAAACTAACCACAACCTGACCGGATCAAGTGACTTGCTGGACAAAACCAGGACAAACCCAGGGCAGAATGAAGAGGCCTGATGTAGATAGAAGTGAAAACCTGGGCAGCTGAGCTTGACAGCGCCACCGGGGACGTGTGACGATTCAGCCGTCCTTACGAGCCAACGAGGTGGCAGGCGTCCCTCCCTAGGGTCACCAGCCTTTGCTTCCCAAAGCATTCAGCTCCATCCTGACTCCCTAAACAGCGGACCAGTGACTCCCCCCTCCGCCTCTCCAGAACAATCCATCAATACGGACCCAAAACGACCCGGACAGAACAGTCCCAGTGCTCATCTCAAGCATGTTTCTGAGCCGCCTTTACAAGACGTGCCTGGGGTCTGGAGGCCGAGGTGGGGTCTGGAGGCCAAGCGCGGCCGGGGGCTCAAATGAAACACATCCCTGAGTCACCTGCATGGCACGACATCAGTACTGCGGGCCCCTTGGCCCAGCTGGGCCGGCCTCCAAGCGGGGGAGGGGGACCAGATGCTAAAGGAACCATCTTATAGTTTTGGCTCATGTCCCCCAGTTTTTAACAACAGTCCAATTTTTATACAGCCCTGACTGTGAACTGCTGACAGACAGAAAGTTTCCCGAAAAATGATGAAATAATTAAAGGGGCAACATTCCACGCATGCAGAGAGATTCCTCAGGTCTGGAGCCGTACTGACACAACAGCAACATAAACATCAGCGCGATCTGAAAGTCAAGCGAATGATCCCGCGGCTCACGACATGCAGGGATGACAAACCCACTTCATTCATTATTGAATCTGGACTTTCATCTCCCACCAGTTTGCCGTGGGAGGAACACCAGGCGGACTCAGAGACTAAACAGCCAATCTCTTCTCAGCAACAACAGCAAAGCCCGCAGGGAAATCACCACGCTGATCAGAACGGCCCCCGCACAGCGGGAACCGACAGCTGCCCCCCCTTACCGTGAACTTAAAAGCCCAACGCAATCAGGTCGACATCAGCTGTTGGCATCAGCGAAGAGAAACCCGAGAGCTTATGCTCATGGCCACTGGCAGCAGACTGCGCCATTTAGGGGCGGGATTACAGGAAGAGGTCTTGCTGATGTAACAGGAAGTGCAAGGATGGGGCTCCGTCAGCTGAACATGGGGGTCGCCTCCCATGACCAATAATGCCACCTTCCTCAAAATCAGCATGGCCTGTTCCGACACACCCCTGTCTCCCTACATCACTGCGTCCGGACGTCAGCGGATACCCTGTTAGCGATGCATCATGGGCGTGAGGCATGTGTCAGCAGGACACGTGACAGGAAGTACTCACCTGGTCGTCATGGCGATAGGTCAGCAAACGTTCTCCGGTCGTCTCCTCCTGAAAACTGCCCTGGGGCGACAGGGCGAACTCAGGTAGGAAGTACGCACTCTCCGATGGGTCTTGGGACTGGTTCTCTGCAGGCTGGGAGAGAGAGAGCTTGGTGAGGTGACCGTATGATCAGTCATCAGACTCCCGTTTCTGTGCGGAGGGTGACCTCCAAATGAAAACGATCTCCGTCCACACAGGCGTTTTCGCATCGTTCACGAAAGTATTTCCATACACACCGAAATGAGCGAAAAAGTGTATGACATTTGGGCATGTGCACATTGACCGTTATCAGTAAATTAGTTTCTTTTTGCACAAATTTGGAGCAGTCACACTGTACCATGCTATTTAGTACCACAAAGCTTTCCTTAGCCAGATAACTTGCTGGATTTAAGATAATCTGGGGAAGATGGACCTAATTTGCGTTCAATTACATTTAGCTCAGACTACCTTAAATCTGACAGGTTATCTAGCTAAGGAATAAATCCTGCTTTGTGGAACACCACCCACGTCAACAACAGGGAAATGAGAGGGTGTATCGGGGATGGGCCGTGTGGTAAGTAGGGACCAATTATGGTACCTTTAGAGTCTGCATTTCACTTAAATTTTCACTTAACATTGCAACTCTAAAATGGAGTTTTGTGAAGTACACAGCTGCCAGAGTGTTTACAAACATCACTGTTTTTCGGGGCTGAAAAATCTAGGGTAATGTGAACAAAAGGTGAAAATGGAAACCAATTTCTGGGTTTTTAAGCAAAAATGTAGCAGTGTGGACAAAGCCACAGTCTGCTTCATCCAAAAGCCTTTAGGAGGACAGGACAGGGCATGGTAAAGGGGTGGAACTTAGATTAAACTAAAATGAAATTAAATGAGATATGTTCATATTTAACTGAAGACAAAAGCGTGGAGCAAAAAAGCACATCCGTATGCATGGAGAGGACATTCTTATAATGCTTAAAGCATTTTTCTCAGGGGAACTTTCAAATGATAAAGACTTTGGCAAACGCATTTCACTCTACTAATACAAGCAGCTCGTAAGCCTTCTCCTGTCAGATAAGAGACTCGCCCACAGGCCTATGGCTGAAAAAGCGAGAAACCATCCCATCCCAAGACAATGGCGCCATTGTGTCTTAACTGTTTGCGAGGCACAGACTCATAAGACTGCCAGCGAAGACTGATTGAGTTCACAGCTTAAGGTGATTTATGAAGGTGTGGAGAGTATTAAACCAGAAGATGAGGCTCTTCCTCTCACTCAGCATGCTGGAGGAGACCGCGGGCAGCCGGCGGAGCAAAAATGTTAATATCGTTAAGGCCGTAACAAACGTGCCCATGTGGAAGGCCTTGGAAACTAACGACAGGAGCTAAAAATACATAAGATGAGGATTCGTCCCAGCAGCGGTACCACCCTTTAAAGGGCACGTGCACGCACACGCGTTTGGGCCTGAAACCTCTGACTGAGCCCTCACCTCCACAAAAATACCTCTGCTAACAGACGAGCTAATTTACAGCCATGCCATCAAACTAAAAGCCTGATATTCTTTAATCAATCCTAGCCGTTACGCTCATGCTTAGGGGCCAGTGCCCGCCAGTCACCACTCACTGTCACTATGATGGACTGGGGCCCACCCATCGACTGTCACTGTCACTATGATGGACTGGGGCCCACCCATCGACTGTCACTGTCACTATGATGGACTGGGGCCCACCCATCGACTGTCACAGTAGGGCTGGCGCTAACAAGCTAGTATTTACAAAGTGACCTTCAGAGACTCTCTCCCTCTAAACCAGCAACATGGAAACCCTAACAGCTAAGCTAACAGAACAGAATAGTGTCAGATGCAACATAGACCAGGTGGGTGTATGCTGACCTTGAGTGCCTGACGCATGCGTACACACACACACACACACACACACACATCCAGTAGACATATCTATTAAGGCTCCCCACTGGCTCTCAATTCACTGGAATCAACAGCAGATACTATAGAAAACAGATGGTAAACAGATGTGTACTTTAAAAAGTTTTGTGCTGTGGGGACATCCCCTAATATTCTGTCTTGGGGGGGGGCGGGGGGGGGCATGCAGGGACACACATTTATGCCGAGTTAAACATCGTGGTATTTACAGCACAGGAGGCATGGCCCCAGGCTCGCTGTCGATCTTCTTTTATTCCCAGCTCTGACAGCTGTGCTTATTCTTCACAACTGCTCAGCAGATTCTTGCAGCTAGGATACCGAGAGACGTGTCCCGCGAGCCGACACCCTCCGGAGGGCCGTCCTGGTTCTGTGGAGGGGCTCCAAAGGTGCGGCGAATCGAAGCGAAGCAAAACGCAATCTGTCAGCCTCGAAGGTGCCGGGGCACCCAACAGACAACTCGCAGGCTTCGTATGAAGCAAAGCGCAACTCGTCAGCCCTGGGGATGGCAGACGTCCACAATGCACACAGGCTTCGCAAGACATGCGAGATGCAACCTGTCAGCCTCGATAGAGTTTTTACACCATGTAAACAGCTATGGCTCTATTCATGGGCTACATATAAAAGTTTATAAACATCCAGAAATTTAGAAATAGATAAATAAACCTGAGAAGGTAAAAACCTCAAAATATATAGACAGTAATAACGAGATTACACAGGTTTCAGAAAAGACACTAAACTTCATCCATCAACCTTGGGGACATCAGTCATCCCCACAATCAGCCTGCAGGCTTCAGAAGAAACGTAAAATGCGCTCTGTCAGGGGGGGGGGGGGGGGGGGGGGG
>JABFEB020000020.1:15168407-15179285 GCA_019775895.2 Stomatorhinus ivindoensis | reverse complement strand
CACACACACCTCTGTAGCACATACACCTCTGTAGCACATACACCTCTGTAACATACACATCTCTGTAACACATACACCTCTGTAGCACACACACCTCTGTAACACACACACCTCTGTAACACACACACCTCTGTAGCACATACACCTCTGTAGCACATACACCTCTGTAACATACACATCTCTGTAACACATACACCTCTGTAGCACACACACCTCTGTAACACACACACCTCTGTAGCACATACACCTCTGTAACACATACACCTCTGTAACACACACACCTCTGTAGCACATACACCTCTGTAACACACACACCTCAGTAACACACAAAATTACTTTGTTTCTGATTAAATATTGACGGTTCTCCGGAGGGCTGGAGTTTGTCTTTGAACAGCAGTACTGGCATATATAGCAAAGATCATGCCCACCGAGAAAGTTGGCGTATGGCACATCAACCGCTGGCTCAGAGAGTCCAAAGTCTCAGATTTGCGTGATGCTGTGCTGGAAGATGCAATGGCATGAGTTTGCCTCGATGGTTAAATAAGTTGCTGGCAGCACCGAGGCGACGAGTCCGTCTTTTAGCTTCATACACAGCTTGCATAAAACTGGAGATGGCTGGCATTCGCTCTGAATCACATAGTTCATCATCAGTCACGAAACAGCCAGTTTCAACTTCCCAGCTGATGGGTTAGTAAACAAGAGCAGCATCAGGTTACAGCTCATAAAGCCCATGTTCCCCAGCTGGATGAGCTGTGATCTGCACAACAGTGCACAAGCTTTGTGTGTGTGTGTGTGTGTGTGTGCGTGTGTGTGTGTGTGTGCCCCAACAACACATTACTCTCGGCAAGAGTATGGCGTCAACGGTTTCAGTCTGAGTCCACAGCTCCTATTAAAACTTACTCAATAATTTACAGGGTTTTGCAGGTGAGCTATTGCTGATCGGTGCTATATGGAGTTAGTTTTTGTTCTCATTTTCAGGGAAATCCACCATCTGCTTAAACCAGTATTAATGGAAACAGATCAATATGCCAACACATAAGTGATTTTTTTATTTTGGAAAAAAGTCCAAGTGGGTCACATTTCTGGCAGCTTTTAAAGAGGCATCAGTTATGAGATTCCAATTTTAGACTTTATTGGAATACCACAGTAAAACTGGAGGTTTGGTGGGCCATGTCGATGACGATGCCCAGCAGGACAGGCTAAGCATCCTGAAAAAGCAATCTTACCATATCCAGGCACCCTGTGCTCACCACAGTCGGCTGGTCACGCATGATTGGACCAATCTATGGAAAAGCCTCATACGAGCTGGCGACATCCCACCCCAACGTCACGGACAACACCACCATGCCATCATCACTCTGGTACAGTTACAGGCATCACGAACCATGAACAATCAGCCACGAGCAAATCGGAAGCCCATGATCAGAACCGCTCCGACAGAACAGCTTCCCAGCTCCCAGGGTAGGCCGGACCCGGCCAGAACACAGAACCACAGGGTCTCAGACACAGTGCCAGAGACTGCTAACAGGGAGAATCCTTAAAGGTAACCTTCACAGTACCACCGCATATTCAGTAAGGTCCCAAATGTAATATTCGTTCCCCACAATAAAAAGTCTTTCTTATTAAGCCCATCCAGCATAGAGACCCGCGATGGTGACACTGCTGACCCTAGGGAGGACTCCATTCTCCAGGCTTAATGGCTCCTTCCTTGCGTCCACAGCAACGGTGGCTATGGTTGCTGTGCGTTAGATTGCCATCTTGAGGTCGGATGCTGGAAGGCAGCACCTTATCACAGGGTCCCGATCCAGGTCCAGGGTGCCCGGAATCCAGCCTCCTTGTATGTCTGCCAGTGCTTCCATTAGAGGCTACAATGAGCGCTGTGTCCGCCCTGAGTCTGGCGGGCCCCTTCTCAGGAACATGCATCTCCCTTGGACAGGTGACCCCCAACTGCCCCCCCCTGACCGCAGAACGGCTTGAGAGATACATCGCGTTGCTACTCGTTTTATACCCGTTTCATACTTCCCCAGCTGACTTACAAATCTTTATACACATTTTTATGAATTACATTGTCATTTTTTCAAGATAAATTCTGTCATGTACTTGAAAACATTCAATGCAAAAACAAAAACACAGTGCTTTTCATGCAGCGTCAGTTCATAATCAATCCCCTTGACAAGAACAGATGGAATCCTGGGTTTTCTGAAGAAACCGTCTCGACAGACCATGCCTGAAATCCTACATTAATGCTGCAAAACAGGGTGATTTGTTGTGCCGTCCCTGAAACTCTAAAATTAATATAAGCTTTGTAACGAGCCAGTATCACTGACATGATCTCCAGGTTGCTGCGAGCCTGATATGTAAATATGATTATTATGAGTACTATGAGTACTATGAGTACTGTCAGCGGAAATATGAGTACTGCCAATGAAAAGGTTCAGTCAATAGGGTTTCTTTAGGATGGGGCGGGTGTCCATCCCAGGCAGAGAAGTGTGCTCAACACCATAGCCGTCAATATCGATTATACAAGGACCCACTGGCCGTTTGTGGTCTGGTGGAATGACACCTATCCAGTGTGCAGCAGCTGTGGTGCGGGAGGACCTACGACTCTCCCTACCTGGAAGGCAGAAGATACCAGAGCCAGGGACAGCCAGAGCCCCCAGAGGACGCCACAGGGTGGGTGTGGTGCCATGTCAGACTGGCCACCGTGCGCAAGACGTCCTGCGGGGCCTGCAGAAAGAGAAGCTGCGTCAACACCGTGCGGCTCAAATCGCCGAAGCAGGGGCGCAAGGACGTGCCAGACCACCATCGGGGATGTGTAAAGATTAACCAAAAGTTACACCCTCAAGAGTGTGCTGGCATAGGAATGCCGGACTCTGCATGAGTTTCCACAACCATGTTAAAAATGACAGGAAACACCAGTGTATTTCTTGCTAAAATTGGCATCAGCAAACCAGCCTCAGCTTGGGCGGCCGTCCTCAGCACGAGGAAGCCGATCAAGTCAAAACAGGTCTGCGAGCGCTGCCTACAAGAGACTTTTGAGGGCAAACTTCAAATGTTTATTTTCAATACTCTCCTCAGTATGCACACGGTGCAGCTGCGTAACGCCTTGGCAGACACTGCTCTCCCCAAACGGGGCAGCACGGCCAGAACTACCCCTGGCCACAACCCAGCGCAGTCCTGCTCAGGCAAGTAGATGGTAACAGGCACCAGACTGGTTTGGAACCTGTAGCTGGGAGAAAAATACGATTGCGTCCCGCATGGGGAGCTGCTCTGAGCAAGACACTTAACCTGACGGCTTTAAGAACATACGTACATGCGACTTATAAATCATCGGGGCATCTGCTGCAGAAATGCACTACTCAGAAGCACAAGGGGGAATTTATGAGGAAAGCAGAGCCGCGGAAGAAGACAGTTCACCAGTAAAACGGGACCACCGAATATTGATGGCTTTATTAATAATCCAGGCGCACAAATTGCCCGCTGTCGTGACACTATATGATAACGCAATTTACATTTCCATTTCAGACTAATTTACTGGCATTCTGGGTAAGATTATCCAAGCCAAAAATAGAAGCGATCATACAAAACATATGCTATCTGCATTAGTCTTATAATGAGCGCAGAGTGCCACAAGACACTGGCATTTCACCGGCTGGAGCATTTTTGAAGGAGGACATACCACGGTGCAATCTACAGCGCTGCCCATGCCCAGTGCCTTCTGTAGCCATTCAAATAAGAAAGATACACCAACCAAATAAAAGCTGAAATGAGCACGGACTGTAGATACAGCACATCGCACTTGTACGACGCAGAAGCGCAGTAGGTGCGAATCCAGACATTGATGCTTCGCCAGAATGGGCTTTTGCGGCGTAGACCTATTTAAGTCGCTTTCTGCAACCATTAATACCTAAAGCCAACGTGAGATCCACGATTACAAGCTATGTTAAACGAACGACAGGTAAAAGAAATAAGAAAAAACGGTTCCAGGTTACGAATCCTTCTAAATTAAATTTAAACACCAAAATGTAAACCATGCTGGTTTTATTCATTCAAAAAATAAACGTTAGAGGAGATACATTCTCGTTACTTTGTGAAACTTGTCAGAACTCGATCATTTTTTAGTTCATTTACTCACCCGTTTTATACAGTTCAATTAAAACAGCGTCATATTAGTAAATGCGGTTATCGACTGGATTGAGTACAAATACACTTGTACATCTTATAGGCTAAACAATATAGAAAATCATTAAAATATGCTTGCATTTTCAACAATAGATTCAAAAGTTAAATGTAGGCTAATTTAAGGTTAATTGTGATTATCTAGACATAAACGTATAGCCATAACATATTTACACTTTGCATGTGCAGCAGCATTTGAAACAAGTTACCCAAATCTTTTACATAAACACAGATCTTACCTTCACTCGAATATCTTAAAAATACATTTCTGCACTTTCTTTTATTCGGTGGAGATTTAAAATTCCGCAGAAGACTGGCATTAAAGCACAATGCGCGTCTTTTGATAAATGTACACAAACTAAAATGAAATGAAATACACGAATCCGCCAAAATGAAATTCAATTTCTAATAACCTGCCGCTGCGCCGCTAGACTGGAAGCTGCATTAGCACTAATGAAACGACCGATGCGATATGAGGACGCGCTTCACCCCGGTTTATAGAGGGCGCTTCCAGCGGCTGGAGGGGGGGGGGCTTTGGCTCACACTGCCGGGACACATATGTCGGCCGGCAGAAGTGCACCCGATTAACCAATTTCATGATCATCATCTGTATTATTATAAGATAATTGTGGTACATGGTAGTTATATCATTGTGAATTATAGGCTAATAAACAGCATCAGTCTAAAGGGTTTGTAATGTGCACATTCACCGTTTTGATTTTTTAAATGCGCAGTGTACCTAATGGAAAACTATATCAAATTTTAGGAATCCTGCATATCCAGCTCAAATCTAGATAGGCCTATCTGTGCTCTGTGGCAACGCACCCTCGCGAAATCTGTCTGTCCAGTGGCTCGCAAACCTAGGCTATGCATAAGAGGGAATGAATCAGTACAAATCCGTATCCGGAAAACGTCGGAATGTTAAAAGTGAAATACATCGAAACATCTTAAGTATCTCCGGAATTCTTTCAACAACCCAACTTTATCCGTATTGCTCACATTTTGTCCAGCACCTGTGCGCCTCGGACTGCGAGATCGGAGACGCGGCTCTCAGACGCCGGACTGGGGCGGCCGGCCGTTAGCTTTATTATCAGGTGACGACTGACGCCTGGCACTGGGCGATGGGACGTTAATCACTGCAGGACGTCCCTCCGTGCCCGTGGCCCCCTGAATCAGGCGATGCTCCACACCCCTCATAATGTGGGGACACGCCATCCGTTCCTATTAAAATATCATACGTTCATATAACTGTCTAATGTTCATAAAATAAGGTACTTGTAAAAATACCGTATTTTACGGTACGCGCCACGATATTTTTATCCAGAATTGTCGCGTTTCTAGTAGGCTAATAACATTTAAAACTTCGTCTTTACGACGCTGGCGTGCAATCCGTGAAATTTCCAGCGCAGACCTGCTTGGTTATGCATCCCACTTGGCGAGGCTCCTCGGTGCAGTTCACCTGCTTCCCAGCCCGGTGCCTTAGAGCAAATCCGTCCTGCAGTCAGTTTGCTTTGAGCTGCTGTGCGTCTCTTTTCACTCCTTCTATTCTAAGCTGCCCCATCGCTGCGGGGAATTTACAACAAGTGTTGAGTCCATAAAACGTATTTTCGATTATGGCTATGAACTTTAAAAACGTGTAGTTCGGTATCAGAAGTCAGGTTTTGACTGCGGCACAGTCAGCTTGACAGGGCGGCTGACGCTGTGAAGTAACTACGAGTCTATAGCTCCCCCTGTCGATGCTGCGTGTAACAGCACCTGATTCGTGGTTCTTGACCTACGGAAAATCTTAACTATTATTAAACGCATTAACGTCATACTGGAAAAATAACATTTTGTGTTTCAACGTCAGTGTGAATTTGATTTGATATAAAATTGTAATTTTGTACTGTACATTAAAGAACAGCTTAATTTAACCATTTGTTATTAATAAAGACAGGTGTGTGTGTGCGTGTATACATGTGCGTTTCTTTTACAAGATACATATTGAGCAAGTTATCGAAAGTACCTGCTCGATCTACTTTTTACGGAAATAATTGGCTTCATTGACAGTAATTGCCTGTCCAGATGTCAGAGTATTATCTCTAATGCCAAATGTTTGATGTTAGGAACAGGTCCCGCAAACGTCGAGGTTAACAGACGGCAAACTCATTTGCGAGTGTCCAGAATTCCAGATGATTTCCATTCACAAAATCATATAACTAAATATAATTTGTTACAGACTAAGCCAGCTGCCGCCTTTCACAGCCTGAACGTTTCCTTTATAAGACAGTGCGCCCTGATATTGCCAATCACAGTCTCATTTACTCACTGCAACTACAGATCCTTAAGAACCTCAGTACACAAATAGTTGCTGCATATACTCTTGCAGCCTTAATGCTTTTGTTAAATAAAATAACCAGTTATTTCTCCCGGAAATATGCTAACCAGTATAACACATTTTTGATAAACAGGACTACAGCAACTACTTCAACATTTGCAAAACTACATAAATATGTATGAACGTTCCTTAACTGCTGTTTTGTTCAGACAAAATAAATGCACTAAACATATTTTAACGTAACTTCTTAAATGTGCCAACTTTTATAAGCATTGCTTGCTAGTTAATACTGTCTGTCATCCATTCTTTTTCCAGCTCTGTAACCTGGTCAGGATGGTCTTGTAGCCAATCCCATACTGGGCACACCTTAAATGGAACGCCAGTCCGTCACAGGTCACAGAGTAATTTATAGGCACCAATTAGCAGTGCCTAGCCGAGAGTAACGAAGGGTGCGTCTGAAATGAGTGAAGGGGCACGATACCACCAGCCACATCACAGTCAAGAGCTGAGGGGCCACATTATTTACCTGAGAGTGCTATGCTTCTAAACCTTCTTAGCATCATGGACCGTGGGTGGTGTTTGGGAGGGGCTGGGGGGGCCCCGCCCCCCCTCCAGTGGCCTGAGCTGAAATTGCAATTAACTGACAAGATCTGCGTTTCACATGTTCTGTGGTAGTATTTTGTAGTACTTTGTTGGTACCATATAGATAGACAAAATAATAATTCTTAATTATGCGTGCATGACATACCATGTGTTAACACGTAAGCTGAGCAGGATTGCGTTCTGCCCCCCTGCCCCCTGTTCAGATGAGTTCTGCCCCTCTCCCCATGTGTTCTGCAGTCCCTCATTAGTCTGACTAACTTTGGACTGCTGGAGAAAACCAGAACACTCTGTGACACATACAAAGCTGAGCAGGCCAGATCAGTCACCTTCGACCATAACATCATAAGGAAAGCGAGATACAATGTGACATGTAGCGAAACTCTGGGGTTAACAGCCTGCAAACATGTCACCACTGGGATGGGCATAAATGCAGGATTTTTGGTTGTCATGTCATTTCCGTAGCAAGTCTCCCACAGTCACAGTACAACAAATCACTCCTCAAATCCACCCAGCATGACAGCGAATACAAACAGATTTTTCTTGGGACAATATTTGCCGTAGAAAGAAAAAAATAAGACCCTAGATATGTCATATGACTGACTGACAGCAAAGGTGCTGCAGCATGAATCAGGCTGTATTAACACAGCAGAGCAGTGACCTCATGGTCGTCGTTAGGTCCGATCACTCGAGGCTATAGCCTCGGGTATTTTAGCTCTGATGACAGTCTTCCTTAAAAAAAACAGACCAGCCCCATCTAAATTCCACTGGGTCACCTAGATATGTTAATATCTGAGGTATTAAAAGTCAGTGGTCTGCAGAGAATCTTTCATCTGATGTTTTGGGATCTAAATAAGACCCATAAATCTGATTTAAGCTATTCTTTCCATATATAATATTACATATTATAATGGAACTATGCAATTTCATATTTTCTGTTAATTAATAAGTTATAAAAGGATACTTGATAAAGCCACAATTTTCAATGTGTGCATATATTCTCTATATCCTTACAATGAAAAGCTGCATTAATATTTACAGTAAAAAACTATGTTTATTTTCCAGTATTAAAGATATTAATAGTTCAGAGATGGAGAAACTGCTGTTAACTAGAACCATCAGTGCACAGGGTGGGATGGTCAAAGCTGACCCCACCGCTTCTCATGGAGACAGAACCTGGTTCATATCCTCCTGAGACCCAAGGAAAAAAGTGTCCTTCAACTGTGGGTCATTTGTCTTTGGAGGAAATAAGACATCTTACAATTTAGATTTTTTTCAAATTTATTTTTATTTTTAATTTCACAGCATGTCCTCTTTAGTGCACAACATGAATAAAAATGTTTCCTAACATCAGTGAAAAGATAGATGCAAAAATAAATTGTCCACTACAATGGACATAAATGAATATGTGGGATATACTCCTTGAAAGCTTAGAAGTAACACAGGGTTCAGGCTGGAGTTCTGTTCCAGTGCTTCAGCATCAGATAGATATCTGGCAAAGTGTTGGCGTTTTGAAGGATACATATACACCATGATACGTCATCAAAAATAAATGTTCACCCCTCAGCATAAACAAGCTCCTTCTTGTTTCAGAAGACAACGAGATTGAACTGTGACCTTTGTGCAGCTGACCCACATTATGAGATGAAAAGAAAACAAAGAAATAACAGTAATCGTCATCAAGACCATAAGCATTTCTGCTGCTGCTTGAAAGCTACACTCAGCAGGGCTTCTTCGCGCTGTCCTTGCGTTCTGCAAACCTTTCCAAGAGACTCCTGGTCTCAACAAACTCTTGCGCCACACAGCCAAGGAAAGCATTTCATGTGAATACACATAGGCGCCGGTAATGAGCATACAGAAAGAGGTGGTTCAACCAAAGTGTTTATTTTAGAAGATGTTGTGAATAGTGGAATCTAGCGGTCTGAGGGTAATGTCTGTGGTCCGCAGGATACTTGGCCCCTGACTCCTTTGATCGGCAGAGTAAGCAGTCATTTTTATGGCTTCCTTTCTTGCCCTCCGAACAAACCTTCACTACAACACGATGTCTCCTTCAGACTCATGGAAGACACTAAATCCACACTTCACAGTCAGCCAAAACCCTACTGGATTTGATAGAGCTTGACAAAGGGAACATTTTAACATTATTTTCTTTGGCTTTATTAAAATGATTGGCAATAAAATATATGGCGAATGACAGACAAAACTGGCATTCTTAAGATCATTATGGCCTTGGAAGATGTACCTTCTTTGGGGAAATTTCAAAAATCTGTTTCCAGTACATTTTATTAAACACATTTTACCAAAATTTGCAGGACCATATTCTTTGTTTCATTTCCCCCCCTTATATAGTCTTACTCTGAACTATGGTTCGAATTATGGGGGGTACAATCAAGACCCAGACCCCCCCCAAAGAGACAAAAATAGCAGTTTGGGGGGGTCTTAACATTTTTTTCTTGTTGTAAAAAAAAAAGATAACCTCACCTTGTAGGAAAAGTTTATGTAAAACGATTTCAGACACCCCTAATACGGACCGTATCATTTTAACCACTCGGTGCTAGAAGCCGCCAGTCGGTTGCGTCATTCATTCTCATTGAGTGACCTGTTCATTGTGTTTGTCTGTCATGTTGGGTGACCAGATAATCCATGTCAGGGAGGACACTCTGAGCTAGGACAGGAATAGTAAATTACCATTTCAATTAAAAGGACCTGGATTTCACTTGAGCGCTGAGTTCTTGCTGTGTGCTGATTGGTCAGTCTCCTATAATCATGCATGTGTCACTAATGCTAATGTAAAACAGCTGGATGAGTCTTTCAATCAAGGAAACAAACCAATCAAAGCACAAGATAAGGTAAACTATTTAGCCAAGCACAGGAACCTTTCAGTTTGAAAGTAGTTCCAGGCCGGTGTTCTGTCGAGTTGAGCTACTTTGCCGAGTTAGGCTACCGTAGTGCTAATTGATAGCCCAAACCCTAACTTTTACCCTAACATAACTCCCTAAAAACCCCACCCTAATCCAAACCCCTAAAACCTAACTCTAACCCCCAAACAGTGGAACTGCACATGTGCAAAAAGGCTTGATAGTACATCTCGATAGGTAGCTCAACTCATCAGAACACCAGTGTCCTGTTGAGTTGAACTACTTTGCCAAGGTAAGCTACCGTAGTGCTAATCAATAGCCCTAACCATAGCTTACCTCAACAAAGTAGCTCAATTCAACAGAACACCAGTGCAGTCAACGTTAGTTACGTTAACTAGCAAGATAAGCTAAGTTCTTTATTTAAAAGCAGGCTTATTTGGTGAGGTAAAATCAATCATGGTCATTTTCCAAGGAGATGAACTCCCTATGTTTTAATTCTCATTTTGTCACGAATAAAATTGTGCCTTTCTGAAATTAATTCGCCACTTAGCCTGTGTGGTGTGTTATTAGGCTAATGTTTATGCATAAGAAGGTCTAATGTTGTGCTCTGAAAAAACATTACTATAAGTGAAACCTATAGGGCCAATGTAAAAAAAAAAAAAACTAGCTAGCAAATAAGCCCTACTATTTGAATTTTAGTGTTATTAATTTTGCATTCCACAATTTCATATTTATAGACATTTATAGAAGCTTCATCTGATAGCCCAGATACTGTTTTGATAAATATAGATTAGATTTTCTTCACAGACACACTATGAGGAAAAGGAAAGATGGAGACATCAGACCCTTTTTTGGTGGTAAAAGAAGAGTAAGTAGGAAATATTAGTGTTAAGAGCTACAGAACATTACACTAAAAGTATAGGT
>JABFEB020000020.1:15120458-15132459 GCA_019775895.2 Stomatorhinus ivindoensis | reverse complement strand
GTACGGCTCAGTCCCTGTAAGCCGTAACTAGTCTCTCTTCGCAGTACGGCTCAGTCCCTGTAAGCCGTAACTAGTCTTTCTTCGCAGTACGGCTCAGTCCCTGTAAGCCGTAACTAGTCTTTCTTCGCAGTACGGCTCAGTTCCTATATGCCGTAACGAGTCTCCCTTCGCTTTGCAGCTCAGTTCCTGTATTCCAGAGTAAGAGCACCATAATAACCAGTTATGGTGCATGTTAAGGTCAGGAATGTATCAGACAGTAAGCTAACATTTGATGCTCACAATCAACATGTTGAATGAAGACGATATGGGCAGGAATAAAGATCTAAGTCACTTTGACGAGGGCCAGATCATTATGACAGGTCTGGGTCAGAGCATCTCCAAAATGCCAAGGCTGGTGGGCGCTCATGGTCAGGCGTGGTGAGACCCTACTGAGGCTGGTCCGAGGAGGGAAAAAACATAAACTGCTGACAGGGTGCTGACTCATCAATATAGGATTTCAACAAAGTATCTTCTTTCTGATAAAAACCATCAAAAGTGCTACTGTGGCACAAATGGCAAATCATTTTGATGGTGATCATGAGAGTAATATGTCACGACACACAGGCATCGAGCCCTGTTGCAGAAGGGGCTACGCAGCCACGGAATGGACTTATCAGTCCTTGACATGCACTGTTCTTATAGGATAGCCAACATTATTCGCTCTACATGATGCTTATCTGATAATACATGCATTCTCAAATAGTTAATACAGGTTTGCATGTATGTACATGGGGCTGTCAGTTGTCAGTGCCAATTAAATGAAAAATAAAAACGTGTGTAATTAAGTATAACCCCTATTTTCCTGGGAGCACCATTACTCCAAGTGAAATGACTGGGCTGTATCGTCTCCACTGGCTCTGCAGGATGTCACGGGAAAGATCTTGGACCGCTGGGCGATGATGACCTTCGAGGAGGAGGTTGCGACACTGCAGCAGTTCCTGCGCTTTGGTGAGACCAGGTCCATCGCGGAGCTCATGGCAGCCCAGGGGGGGCTGGCCAGTCCCTTGTCCGATCACAGCAGTGAATTATACATGGGGGCCACCCCCAAGGATAGCGACACCTGCTGGCCAGGACACCCTGCTGCTGCCAGGAAGGACACTGCTGGGGAAAGGCATCCCTTCAACATGACGTTGCTCACCAACATGACCTTTATGTTTCCTCTCCACTACCTGAGTTCAACCCCCACCCCACTGCCGTGCTCCTCCCCTACTTCCAGGCTGTTCCAGCCAGGCCCAGCCCTGAAAGAGAAGGATCCAGATATGAAGAGCAACTTTGTTCTTTATACTCCAGAAGAGGAGAGGAACCGCCAAACTGCTCCAGCCAAACTAGCTGTCACAGCTGCTTCGGAAACCCCTCTGACCTTTGACCTCATGCACCTATTCCCCAAGAAGAACTCTAGAACTACGGAAAATAGCAGCAACAGTGGAAGTGGCTTCAAGAAGGGCAGGGTCTTCTGCAGCACCTGCGAGAAGACCTTCTATGACAAGGGAACGCTGAAGATCCATTATAATGCCGTGCATCTGAAGGTCAAGCATCACTGCACTGTGCAGGGCTGCAACATGGTGTTCAGCTCGCTGCGCAGTCGCAACCGACACAGTGCCAACCCCAACCCACGCCTGCATACGCCCTTGAACCGCAACACCTGGATGGGGACCCTAAGGGACGGCTCTCACGCCAGTGCACCACTGAGTGGGGAGAAGAGGTCCAATATGAATAAGAGATCGAATATGGCTTCCATCTGCCCCCCGAAACTGGCCACCCCCACTGAGTATACTTCTCATGCCTCTGTCCCCAAACCACAGGGCCGAAGTGAGACACTGTCCACAAATCTGAGGACAAAACAGCCAAATGTGCGCCTCCACTGCAGTGACATTGGTTTGCCAGTGGAGGGTGCCGTTACGCTAGGTGTCCACCCCTCCCAACCTACTGTGATCTCATCAGGTCCTGCAGATACACAGCGTGCCCTCGGCCCTGTAACAAAGAAGAAGCCTCGTAAGTCAAGCATGCCCATTAAAATCAAGAGGGAGATCGTGGAGAGATGTTTGGACAACAAGGTGGCCACTGTGCAGGAGAATGTGGATCTGAGATTAAGCACAGAACTGAGCATCAGCATGGACACTGCATCCTCTCACCCCACCAGGAATGATCATCTTAGTAAACTGCCACAAATACCGGGCCACAAGTGCAGTGCCTGTGAGCAACTGGAGAACCAGGCCCATGCTGAGGGTAACTGTCAGCCAACCTCAGAGGGGCTGTTCAGAATATTAACCAATCACATGCAAGGCTCTGAGTCTTACGCCAAGGACAGCATTGGTGACCTCCCTCACCTAGTGTGCCTCTGCCAAGGAAATCCACCCAACCATTGCATCAAGTCATCCGAAAGCTCATACACAATTAGGACACATTATTGCAGCGCCTGCATAGAGCAGATGTACCTACGTGCCAAGAACTGCTGCACTGCAGTCGATCCCACCTGGGGAGGCATGCGCAGGTGAGACCCAAATAAGGAGATTACCCAAATAAGGATGTCGTCTGCGCCTGCTTTCACATGGACGACACAATCGCTCCACTCCAGCCATCGAGGACTCCACTGCGCAGCTGCCCTGGATTAGCTGCATTTCTGTGACTCCCGTAGGAGTGGGGCGCCTGCGATTGGTGGAATCAGCTGGATCCTGCATCATTTGGTAGCCAGCAGTGGACACTACAGGCCAATGAAGTACAGGGGTGTGAGGACCATCCTCCAGCATCCCCACGGCAACAGAGTATGGGTTGTATGTTAAAAAAATCATATAAAACTTTGTTTACTTATTAAATCTACAACTTTACAGCAGTAGATGTAATCAACAAAATAAGCTTGCAGTCAAGTGAAACTAAAGGTGTTTTTAAATCTATAGACACCCACAGTGGATGAAGCAATGTATGCAGTTTCTGTGTGGGTGTGTGTGTGTTTATATGTGTAGACTTACGTATAGCTACAGGAGTGCTGTGATTAATAATGTAAAAAGACAAAACTTTACAACAGCACACATAGCCATATGGTTGCTGTTTTATGTTCCCTCGATAGGGAACATACACACCAAAGAAGCAGAACCTGGTCCCTGACCCGTATCGAACTGGAGCTTTTGTAGCTCCTGACCACTTTCGTGTGTCACGTTCCCACTGCAAAACAGGAACTGGGATGTTTGTGCTTAATAAGCACGGGAGACGCATAAGGTTTGTAGGTTAAACTTCACACATTTCATACAACGCTACAGCACCATGCATCGACAAAGGAAAAAAGTTGTTTTATTAATTGAGTATAAAGAGTCACAGTCACAGAGTACTCACTGGTTGGGTGAAACGAAACCTTGGTCTGGATTTGTACTTCCTGGACCTGGACTTTCCCCCTCTGTCTGCAGTGGATTACTTTTGTGAGTAACTTTCACAACCCTGCTGTGCATATGCGCTATTAACTCTGTCCTAAAGCTCTTAATGAGGCAAACTGTATTTACAGAGAGGGCTTATGTTTAGCATATATGATATGGTATCAGGTTCTCCCGTTTTTACACTGTCAACTGGTTGAAAGAGTTAACAATGTACTGGTGCCAATTTAATTTAATGGTACCAGTTAACTTGCACACACGCACTACTATTACTGAATTGCACAAGTCTACTTTTAAATCTACTGAAATTTGGTGTGACCAACAACTTCTCCCAGAGTTGGGCCGAGCGGACAGACGCCAGCACACAGTGAAGCTCACTGAGACTTCACTGCCAGCCTGACCGCTGTAACAGTAACACTGCACTAGATTGTGTTTGATTCTGCTCAGAAATGCATTTTACACAGAAACCATATAGTATTTCTTCTTTGTTTTTGTTTCACAAATTTCCCTCTGGGCCTTTTGACATCATCTAGACTGGTTTGACTTTTCACAGAAAAACTGATTTATGGGAAATTAAACATTAAAAACTGGTGCTTTGTCAATCTATCTTCCATATAAAAGTACTGGTTTATAGTGAACCTGGAGTGTATCCCAGTGGGTCCTAGCCTGGGACACCGTGGATGGGACGCCAGTCTATCACAGGGTCCACGCAACAGGAAATTCAGGAGCACCTGCTTTCTTAGTTACATGCATTTGGACTAAAGTAGCAAATCCACACCAAACACACACTGATTGCTGGGTCACTCCAAACATGTCAGAATTGTCAAATCAAGTGAAAATATCAATTGCTAATCCAAAGTGCTGTACAAAAAAGAGAATTAAAACAAACTAGACATACTACAGCAAAACTGACTCAATTGCTATTTAAAATAAAAGAGTTTTAGGACATGATTTAAAACTGATAATGTATAATAGGGCACAATTCAATTAAAAATTTAGACAGTAATGAAGGCAGATCAACAATGTTACAAATTAGAACTACTGAAAGTCACATTAGAAACTAAAAACATCAGACTCAAAGGCTAAGGAGTGAAAATGAGTTTTAAGCTGTAATTTAACAGGGAAACTGGCAAACTGGGAAGGGCAAGCTACTCCACAATCCGGGCCCAGGAAGAGAAAACGCACAGAAGATGTGGCATAGATGTGCTGCTTTGGCGTGAACAGACTGACTGACATGAAAAAAAATCAGTGCGAGTATGATGGTTGTCGATAATCGCAATAAATATCTATCTTTGTCCATATAGATCTGAACAAGAGTTTGTTGGTGATGTCAGAGGGTGACTTTTTTCATACCAGCAACAAGCTAGGTCTCTGTTCATGAGCATGTAATTAATTTTTCCTTGCATGTTTAGCATATTGCCTGACAATTAGCAAATCCCAAAGAATCTCAGCAAGTCAGCAAGAATCGTTTTTGGCACAATTCCACTGTCATGCTGCTACAGAAGAGCTAGTGAGTGTGCCATCGTTCTTCAAAGTAGGCCTGGAATTTCACACCCTCCACGCTGTTTTCAAAAATACAAATAATACATTTATTTATATAGCATATGCTACAATTTACTAAAATCACGCTATACAAAGTAAGGATGATGTCTACTTAAATAATTCATGGTTCATTTATCTTTAACACTAAATACATACATTACAGTCCGATTATATTTTGACTTTAAACGTCTGTCCAGTATTTAAAAACGGACATTACGTGCCCCCTGTTGGAAACAAAATGAACTAATTTGTCAGTCGCATTAAAGTTCTCATTTAGCCATAGCTCCCCCTGGAGATTAAATGTGAAACTATGAATATAATCCAGCAATAATCCTCACTCTGGCTGTCATGAATCCCTAAATCCATGTTTTCGTTCGATCAGATGCTGACAAAACGAACCGCGCGTTCAGCTGCTGCTTAAAACAGTCGACAGTTTCTTGGAGATATTTAGTTCAGCGTGATATTTAGGAGTCAACTTCGAAGTGATACAATGAAAAAATAAGGCAAATAAACGTAGAATAAAAATCAAATGTTCAAAAAGAGCGAGATTAAACAAAATGGAAAGGTCCACAAACGCATGGAGATATACGGAAGCCTACGAGCGTTTTACACAGAATATTCTTTTGAATGATGAAATAGGCAGATAGATAACACAAATGTTATTTGATCACCTCCACAGTCAGTATCTGACAATGACACGTGACATATGAAAACTTAAAGCCCTCAATAGAAGAAATTGCCGTCACCATTTACCTAGAAGTTAGCATTACACGATGTCCTTTCTCATGCTGCACGACTCTCCTCATTGGCAAACTCATGCGTGCTGTGTGACAGGAGTAAATAATGTCAAATTAATGTCCTGAAATTCCATTCATCCTTAATTAGGCGGCATAAAACCATAGCCTATACGTCAACATTTATTAACACCGATATACCGATAAATAAGATATTAATGTAGTTTTTGTGTCATCGGATTTCCCATATTTAAGATTACCTTAGTAAATATAAAAAATATATTTCGATCCAAAAAAAAGTTATAAAAAACGGTAACTGTAAAAGTTGATTTCTGAGTGAAAATAGCAATAGCGAGAAAAAAAGTCCCGCTAGACTTAATGTCAAATGTTAAAGGTCCCTGGCAGAAGTAGTATTCAGAAAAGAAACCATATTTCTGTGTTGGACAGCCGTGTTGCGATTCTAATGCATCAGGCGAGAGTAGGGGACCGCGTTAGCGCTCTCGCCAAGCGGTGGCCGCACATCAAAGCCTGCGAGCAGCACGTTTGCAGCTTCGGGGCGACGCCTGGATCCTGCTTTCAGAATATTTTTTTCAAGTTGGGCAATTTTCGGGTTTGTTGAAAAAGGAGCATTATTACATTGTGGGGCCTTTTGTTTTATTATATGTTTATAGGCATATTTGGAAAGCCCCGGTCTTGCTATAAACCCTTGGTAGTCGATCATTTCCCGTTTCGTGGCTGTAAAAATACGGTAATATTTGCCAAATAACGATTAGAAAAGGAGAAAATATGGCTCGTCCCAGACCTCGGGAGTACAAAGCCGGTGATCTGGTTTTTGCGAAAATGAAAGGGTATCCACACTGGCCAGCGAGGGTAAGTATCTGACGCAGCCGAGCTCCGAAGCAGGGAGGCGGGGTTGGATGGGACAATACGACCGGCGGCTGAGCACTGGAGATGCTTGTTGTACTGGCTACGTCCTTCTATTCTTTATATTTCTCAAAGGCGCTTCACGGCACAGGCCTTAAATAGCCTATATGATAGCCTAAATTTACATCCATTTTACGTTTATGCCTCGATCTACAGGCGAGTGCGTGTGCTTTCGGAGGCATTTCTCCTGCGTTACGCAGTGGAAGTGATCGCCGTAGAGCCGTTTTTACTACCCTTTCTCCATCTTACCTATTCTAGGGGGGCGGGGAAGGAAGGTTGAAACATGTCGCTTGACTTTCTAAAGTTGCTCGTTCGTATTAAGAGGCCGAATCACGGCCAGCATCAATCTGTACTACCTGACTGGTAAAACCGTAAGATGAAGGCGATCGCCTGGGTTATAAGCAGTCATTTAGAGGATCTCGGGCATGCACGACGGTAATGAAGCTACCCTACTGGCTTCCTCTGATTTCCGAGGTACCCAGAGCGCCAGGATCCATATACTGTAAATCAGCACATTGGAACTTATGTCAAGGGTGCAGTGCATTTTCTGACGGTAAACAGCACGGAATAACCTTATAAATGTAACGCCCTTTATATCACTAAGCGCGCGGATGTGCCCTGGCACTTGTAACAACACGCTACACGTTTTTTTCTTTTCGTAACGAAAGCATTTTGTAATACCACCGCCTGACGTGTCATACTTAATCATATTAAATTGAGTTTAAGGACAAATGGGTTGTACTTTTCTCGCTAGTAAAGGTTGACGGCTTGGGGTGGGGGGCGTGGCGGGGCCACATTTATATGTACTGTGCAATGGATGGGGGAAAACGCTAAATTACCCGCTCCTTTTCGGTTATTCTAAAGTTATTCTAAATATTTTACAATAGATTATTTTAAGAAATGAATTACTGGCGCGCAAAATAAAATTAGCGTCAAACTTTCCTAAATTTATGAGCACAGTATTCTGTTGGTTTTTAGTGTTATACAGTGCACCGACCAAAATGACACAAGCGCTATGCCTCTCAGCTGAGGTAATCAACAGGCTAACTGAATCAATTTATGCATCTTTTCCAGTATGTAGGGTCTGGCATGACAGGATTGAAATCTACTGATGTGCAAGTCCTGGAAAAGGATGAAAATTTGAGCCGTGTCTTTTTTTCTGGTGTGCGGACTGGGTTTTCCAGGATATCTGTGTGTGTGTGCAAACAGACAGTTCCTTAACTCCAGTTTCCTGAGGCAGTGTGACTGAAGCAGAAGATGCAGTAACTTTAAACAGGATATCACTGTTGCTGAAGACTGCAGTCATGGGTGATGTGTCACGAGGAATTTAAATGGTGATGTCACCCTGAAATAAGACAGGAAGGAGGTTGTCATTAAACAGGGGCTCGTGCTACAGAACAGTGGCATGTGGGCATTAATCGTTGATCCCAGGGGTGATAACAGGATCGTGTGGGTGAGCAAGACATCGACGGATTTTGGACACGGGTCACAAGCGACTCACACCGAACTCAGCGGCCCGGATGCTCACGTGGAGCTATGTCATCTTTCTCGACATGTTTGCGTCTGTCAATATTTGGACATGGACCAAAGATCTGCACAGCTTATAAACGACCAATGCCCAGGGCTGGAGTACTCAGCCAAGTCCACACTGATAAGGGATGCTGTTTCCTGGCAAGGCCTAAGTCCACCTACTCCATTAGACAGCTGAGGTATAAGGTGGCTGAGCTCTGGGAACCCCGGTCCCACCAGGTCATGTTGCAGCAGATGGGTGCCTCAATCACTATTTGAATTCCATTATTAAATCAGCATAAACGGAATTGGTTCCTTAAGACGGACCAGTGACCCGTTAAGGTCACCTCTGACCCTTGTTGACCCACCTGTGAGGGTGGATGGGTTTTCAGCTGTCAGAGGGCGGAGTTTAGACGGCGTTACATCTCAATACTCTGTGGGTGCAACTATGAAGTTTATCAGCCCCCCCCCCCCCCCAGTAAATTCATCCTTGTCATCATGCCTCAATTTAAACGTCATTTGTGCTGTAACATTTACATGCACTGTTTTAGTGACAGTTCACTAAATCACCTGTACATGCATTTATTTATATATTGGACATGTAAATCATTTTACTCCAATAAAGCATAATATCATGAAATGCAAATATTGTAATATACAACAGCAGCACGATGCTCCGAGGATAGCAGGAAACAATGGTTTTGAGTATTTCCTGGTACAGCAGGAAGAATTCTCCAGTTTCTTTGTTGACAGAATCTCTCTTGAATAGGTGGGGGTCAAGGTCACAGGGTGGAAATATTAGCCTACAGTGTCTGAGACGGGGGGGCAATCTTATCCACAAAGGGCCGGTGTGTGTGCAGGTTTTTGGGATAACCTTCAGGTCAGCTGTTCAAACCCAGGTGTGAGGATCCTACAGCCAATCAGTCCTCTGACTAGCAATCTAATTAGGGAGCTGCAGCGAAAACCCGCACACACAACGGCCCTTTCTGGATAAGACTGGTCTAAGGAGAGACTTCAGAAGAGTTGGCCATGTGTGGCACTAGCCGGTGATGACATGCGGACAGGACTGAGTACACGTTTGTTTATCCTCTGCAGAACACAGAACCTTGTAGGAGGATTAGCACACACGTGCAACCCACTATTCACAGGTGCTTAGCGGCCCAATATATGGTGGGATTCCCCCCGACATGGGAGTCCTGGACTAATAACCATTTTTCTGATACTTTGCCAGCGGTGTTGACAGTTTATTTCTCACTGGAATATGAAACCATAACATATCACCCATTCCCGACACTAATTCTGCCATGACAGAGAGACGCTTGTCTAATTGTGTGGTTTAGTAGCACAATTTAAGGACTGCCTTTAAATATTTTATGGCACCCATTAAGCTGAAAATTCAGTTTTCCAAAATGATAATGCACACTTAAGATAGTGATGTGAATGTTTAATGGGATGCATCGCAAAGTTTACAGGAAAACCATCTGCCCTTGGTTGCTCTCTGTTGCCAAAATGAGATGATAAAGGTAGTTTTAGGCTGCCCATGATGCTATTTCAGTTGTGGCACAGCAGATTATTCAGAGTCATCGTTTACCTGTGTGTAACCCATGAGCCAAAATGCCAGGTCTTATTATTGTGTCAAAACATCGCAGGAAAATATGGCCTCTGCTTGGTATAAATTACAAGGGAAATTATGGCCTTGCACTCCTTCACTGCAGAGCAAACATTCATTACAAACTGATTTCCATTCTCCTACCTTCCTGCCATGCAGGATGCAAGTTGCCACGAGCTGAAGCTTCCACATGATGATGGTGGTGTACAGCAAGTTTGCAAGCGGTTGGCCCATGCAGTTAGCAGGGCATCTACAGGCCAGCTGCAGGCTAAATTGTGCAGTTAGCGGGGAAGCTACAGGCCAACTCCAGCCAGCTTGTGCAGTTAGTGGGGCAGCTTCAGCCCAATATCAGCCCGCTCATGCAGTTCATGGGGCAGCTCCAGGCCAGATACCAGTTAACTCATACAGTTAGCGGGACAGCTACAGGCCAAATTGTACAGTTAGCGGGGCAGCTACAGGCCACCTTGTGCAATTAGTGGGGTAGCTACAGGCCAAATTGTGCAGTTAGCGAGGCAGCTACAGGGCAACTTGTGCAGTTATCAGGGCATCTACAGACCAGCTACAGGCCACCTTATGCAGTTAGCGGGGCGGCTGCGGTCTAGCTGGCGCACATTATGTCACAGAAGCTAGACATGGGTCAATGTGTGGGGAGTCACTAAAGGGCTTTCCTTCTTTTCCACATCTGCATGTGTCCGACAGATTGATGAGCTCCCAGAAGGAGCGGTGAAGCCGCCTGCCAACAAGTACCCCATCTTCTTCTTCGGCACCCATGAAACGTAAGCCTTTGGTAGATCAGGGCCTCATGAAATGTCAGCCAATGAAAGTTATCAGCCACACCCCCATCCTAGACAACGACACTCTCACTCCTAGAGAGTGTGCTGACGATGGTGGCTTTCTGAGTGCTTCTAATGGAAATACATGTGTATGCATGTGTGTTCACACACGTCTGAGGCAGTAAAACAAGTGTGACGTGACCCATTATGTAGTTCTTCATATGTGAGGCCCAAATTACGGTTTACAACCCTGTCATCCTGTTGATGACGGAGATTGTTGATAAAGTGTGGAGTGACTAACAGATTCAGTGTGGGGCCAAGTGAAAATGTGATGAGTATCTCTCCAGCTCCAGCTTTCTGTCTGCAGGGCATTTCTGGGCCCCAAGGACCTTCTGCCATACAAGGAGTACAAAGATAAGTTTGGAAAGTCTAACAAGAGGAAAGGTTTCAATGAAGGATTGTGGGAAATCGAGAACAACCCCGGAGTCAAGTTCACCGGCTACCAGGTGAGCCGTGCTCTGAGTCAGCGGGCAGCGAACAATGCTTCATACCCAAGGCGTGTCCAAACAGATGTGGTCTCCTGCAGATAAACTCATTAACTGGATTAAACATGGTTATGTATCTACAGAATCAGCAAAGATTCACAAATGAACAAAATTCTCTTAGCTTGAAGCGTTCTGTGCAGTTTTGTTGGTGCGGGGATGTGTATTACGGGTCATTCGCCCAAACAAGTCTCTGTGGGAGGCGCTGTCAGAGAGCACCAGAACGTGACGCGGGTGTGTGTCGGGCGTGTAGGCCATGCAACCCCAGAGCTCTTCGGAGACAGAGGGCGAGGGCGGCAACGCGGCGGATGGCAGCAGTGAGGGCGAGGAGGGTGACTCCGTGGAGGAAGACGGACAAGGAAAGCAGAAGGGTGACCGGGCAGGAGCCAAGCGGAAAAAGACCGCTTCTTCCAAGGTACAGCCTGGCACGTACCTGCCCCCACCCGCCTCCACTCCCTTTTGCCCAGGCACTGGGGCAATTGTTGCAACTGCTAAAACTCCCATCCGAGGGGATCTCGTCATCGTTCGAGCAGAGCGGCATGATTGCCGGTGATCATGTGTCCAGCAATGCATTTTTAGCAGAACTAGGGAGTTATGGGTTATGTTACTCGATATTGTTTCCCCCTCGTTGTTCAATGCTGCGTCACTGTGGTAAATTCGCACCCATAAAAGCTTCTGTCCCACGTGCAAGCGTGGAGGACCAGGCTGACATGAATGCAGCAGGTCTTCCTTAGGTAGATACAAGCTCCTAGGTACAGCATGTCTGAGGGGAAGAAGATCCTCCTACAGCATTTCTCTGCCCAGTTCTTGCTTAGCAACCGCCGTTGCCTAGCAACTGTGGGGTCTAGCATGCCCACATTTGCCAGGGAATGATATATTAGAAGAGATCTCTGAGAGCTCTGGAAGGGTGATGCCAGATCACAGCGTGATGCTACTGTACGTCTGGGGAGGGGGGGGGGGGGGGGGG
>JABFEB020000020.1:15099608-15115231 GCA_019775895.2 Stomatorhinus ivindoensis | reverse complement strand
GTCAAATGTTTTTGCTGTTTATGGAGATAAATTTTGCAAAATAAAATCATTGGAATGCAGATGGTGTGGTGAGCCAGTCCTGTTTGGGAGGAGGGAAGAATAGCACATTTGCTCCTGTATCATCTGGACTACAGCGTGTTCCTGAAGAAGCATCACTGTAAACCATGAAGTGACTTTGCCGAACGCCATGCCACTAGACGGGACTGCGGTAAAGGGAGCCAGCCTTTGATTCCACTGAAGTTTCTGAATGACTGGGCTGCAGGACGCCAACGCCAAGGATTACATGTTGTTTTGAATGACTCACTCAGAACGTTTTCACACTTTGACAGGCTGTGTTTACTGGATGTTGTGTATGGGTAAGATAACTGGGCTCCTTGTACAGGATTGCGTGGGTCATACCCAGTCTTCCCAGTAGAAGAGCATAACTTTGCTTTTCGCTAGCAGTCCCCCAGGATAGTGGCTTGCTGTAAATCTCAGCCCACCGGTTTCAAGTCTTGTGAAACAAATCTAGCTTAAACTCATATTCATGAACCCTTGTCACCTCCAGTACTGGTTTAAAAAGAGCTGCATTGAGGTCACAGTTTTGAACATGTAAAATGTTAATATCATTCCGTGATGACGCACGTCAGAGCCCACTCCCCTCCAGTCTTTGGCCTTGCAAGGCAGTCACTCTACCGTTCCCGACATTATTCCGACAAAAAAAGCATAATAACTGATCTTAAGATAATTTGTTGTAAATTTTTCAGTGAGCCACACTGCACATTTTTACGCACCGGCTTCTGGCGCAAACAATGCAGGTTATTTTACGTCTCTCACCGGAGCGCGCTGCTGCTGGTTGCTGCAACGCGTGCATGACATTCCCTGCACATGCCACTTATAGCATTAACCGGGCATTTCTATTCTTGCCGCCGCCACTTTCCATAAATTGAGTAATAGTATGAAACTATCCCACAGAAACTAAGATTACTTGTATGTAAGCGCACCTGATGTACCACTAATGATTCAAAAGATGATTTTCGTGAGCTACATATAAAATACCCGAATCATAAAGAAAATGTTAAAGAACACGTCATACCACATCGGCTTATTTTATCCTAAAATAGAGATACTAAGATAACGCCGTCACATAAATACATGAACGCATAAGCTAAATTATTTCACGAGGCTGATAAATTATACGAAGTTGGAGTCTATGAGCCGTGCACATATGCGCGCTACCGCGACGGGGGCCATCTTCTTGAGAAGGGGGCGGGAGCGCGCAACATCGGAAGTGCTTCTTGCGCGACGTCACGCCGACATCAGTAGTAAACAGAAAGCGCAGTAGCGGGGACGCGAGACGTCCACGCCAAGGATGATCGAGGGTTGCGGCCGTTTCTCCGTGTGCGCGCCTGCTGTCACAATCCACCAAGGAAGCTGAACTGCGTCTGAAGTGGACGTAATGGCGACGGGCGGTGGTACGGCTAATAACGCCGGGGGAGAAGCGTCCAACCTCTCGCGTTCCGCAGCTGGGAGAGGTGCGGCTGCTGCGGTCACAGCCGCGCAGCTTTGTCCCCCGGTAATGGGCCTGCACCGAGAGCCCATGTACAACTGGCAGGCCACCAAGAGCTCAGTGAAGGAGCGCTTCGCGTTCCTCTTTAACAACGAGCTGCTGAGCGACGTGAGGTTTGTCGTGGGCAAAGGCCGGCTGGCCCAGCGCATCCCGGCGCACAAATTCGTGCTGGCAGCTGGAAGTGCCGTCTTTGACGCCATGTTCAACGGGGGTATGGCCACCACGTCTGCGGAGATCGAGCTTCCAGACGTGGAGCCAGCGGCGTTCCTCGCTTTGCTCAGGTGGGTCGGGCTGAACGGTGTGTCGCGGGTACCGTGGATATTCAGGAGGCAAACTAACTACCAGCAAAGTCTGGATCGCTGACAAAGGGACTCGCATCGATCCACGTATGCAGTGAGCCTTTCTTGACCGAGACGACATCAGCTATTCTTCATTTGAAATCAATGGTTTAAGTTTGTCGGGTGGTTTGTGGGTGGACTTAATGCAAAATGTAAATGCTGGCAAATTATTTATCCATATTCCCAGTATCTTGTATCTATAGGTTCACACTTTAAAGAGCAATTAGCATGAATTACGTGAATGGTTAAAAAGGGACAGTGCTGTTAATACGAGGAGTTTTTTGTTGCCAAGCGGAGGTACATGCTTTTCGTACCAGCCGAGGTGCGATTTCCCTACCAGTTTGCTTCGGGACTTGTCATCCACGCTGTCCGCTCACTTTAAGGTTTCTCTACTCGGATGAAGCGCACATCGGTCCGGAAACGGTGATGACCACCCTGTACACCGCGAAAAAGTACGCGGTGCCGGCACTGGAGGCGCACTGCGTGGACTTCCTCACCAAGCACCTGCGCGCGGACAACGCCTTCCTGCTGCTGACACAGGTGCGCGAGGCGCCGTGAACTCGCGGGGCAACACTTGTATGCTTGTATCACCTGAGACTGCAGGGAGTTTGAAACACGCATGATATGTTTAGTATTTATTCCTAGTAATATACACATAAGAAAAGTAATTTATTGACACCCTTCTTGAGGAAACTGTCTTTTTTGCAAATCATGTCTTGCTCTCTGTGAGATATGGAGACACTTTCAGATGAGTAAGATTGAGGATCACAGTGTAGGATCATCCAGTGCCTCAAACCCATTGAGCCCAAACCGAGCTGTTTTGTGATACACATACACAAAAAACCACAACTGCTTACCATTTTTCGAATGCTGTGTAATCCTGTAATAATTACAATACAGTTTTTTAGTATTGACTTCTCGGTGTTTGATAATGTGTGCCGCCTTCTTCCGCAGGCCAGACTGTTTGATGAGCCCCAATTGGCCAGTCTGTGTCTGGATACAATTGATAAAAGCACAGCTGATGCCCTTAATGCCGACTGCTTCACTGACATCGACTTGGGTATGAGTGTCTTTATGCTGCGTCTCAGTGCTTCTCTGCCATCTGTGTGTGCATTTCATGCGAAGCAGCATGTTCATGCAATGAATTCAACCGCATGAAACTGTGACTCCTCGTGACTGATACATTATTTATTGTAATCTTGACTTCAAAGGAACAATGAAAACTATTTTGTGCTTCATATATTAAACATTCTATGGCTAATGATAACTAAATACATGCTATATAAACAATTTTGCTATAGGTCAGGTGATTTGCCGAAGAAAAAAAATGGATAAATGTTATTGCCGAGTTATTTTGGGTTAGTTGTAGTCCAGGACTGTTTCGTTAGGCTGTGAGAAATCCCAGTGTGGTGACGCCTTTGCCGTTTGGTACGCTTTGTACCTGCTCTGACTCCCTGGGCCGCAGACACGCTGTGCGCCGTGCTGGAGAGGGACACGCTGGGCATTCGGGAGAGCCGACTCTTCGGCGCCGTGGTGCGCTGGGCAGACGCCGAATGTCACAGGCAGCAGCTTTCACTAACTCCAGAGAACAAACAGAGAGTTCTGGGGAAAGCAATGTCGCTCATACGCTTCCCACTGATGACTGTGGAGGAGTTTGCGGCAGGTAAACGCTGGCTGAGGGAGACGTGATTGTTTTACAAATACAGAAGTACTTCGACATTGCATTTTACTCGCAGATAAAGCATTTTGTTCATTAACAGTACCACTTGTACTCATCATTTCTGTAACTTGCAGTTGTCTTTAAAAAAGCTTAATTATATGTGTAATATAGCATTTTTAAAATGCAAATTGTTTTAACTTGTGCCTTTTAAGTTGTGCTAAAAGATGAATGACTAAACCGTTTTCATGTCTGAATTGCTGAAGTTTGTCTGTTTTATTTCCGAACAATGAAAGATTAATGGTGCCAGTCTGACATTCTTTCTTGTGCAACAGGGCCTGCCCAATCTGGAATATTGTTTGATCGGGAGGTGGTAAATCTGTTTTTACACTTTACAGTAAACCCCAAACCCCGCGTTGACTACATTGACAGGCCAAGGTGTTGTCTCAGGGGACAGGAACGCAGCATTTGTAGGTTTCAGCAGGTAGAGAGTCGATGGGGGTACAGCGGAACCAGTGACAGAATTAGGTAAGGTCATGTTCATGTCGGCTGCTCTCGTCTCACTTCCTGCATTCAATGCCTGGGTATCAGGTGCTGAGATTGAACTCTTGCCGTCCCCCTTTTTCCTCTTGTCCACTACAGGTTCAATGTAAATAGACGTATATCAATAGTGGGGTTTGGACTTTATGGTTCTATTCATGGACCGACGGACTATCAGGTCAATATTCAGGTATGTTGTGCTGCCCGTGCCTTTAAGTATCTGGACACTTCATTTGGCTTCTGACAGTTACAGTGACTTTATTTCCCTATTTTGTTGTATGTAATGTAATGTCTCCTTTTAGATAATTGAGACTGACAAAGGCCAGATGATTGGACAGAATGACACAGGATTCAGTTGCGATGGCACAGCAAACACATTCAGGGTGATGTTCAGGGAGCCCATTGAGATCCTACCCAACGTGAGCTACACTGCTTGTGCTACTCTGAAGGTGTGTTGTGGTTCGAACCAACTGTTAGATCCATGAATGCCATTCCTAGATTGAGATGGTCAAGCACTATGGTGTTGCTTTTCCACAGGGTCCAGATTCTCACTATGGCACAAAGGGGTTAAAGAAGGTGGTTCAGGAAACATCACCTGGGACCAAGACAACATTTTTCTTCTTCAGTTCCCCTGGGAATAATAATGGTACATCAGTGGAGGATGGGCAAATACCTGAAATTATTTTCTATACCTAAAAGCCCTGGGCGTTTGCCGTCCTAAGTGTTAAAATGGAATGCTAGCAGTGCGACACGGAAGACGACTGCTCGCCGTTGGATGTTGCCAAGGAGATTTGACATTGACACTACATCGATTTTGGATTTCAGTGTGCTGCCGTTCACTCCATGAATGTGACTTAAGATGCTGTTCGCCAGATGCTGATAGAGCTGCATTTCAGAATGCTATACATACGACAAACACAAGCAACTGTTATCTAGTATGTAAATACCATAAAAGGTTCAGTGATGTTTGGGGGTCGGTTCTCACTGTACCGGCGCTTGTTCTCCCATCGTTAGGTATTAGCTGTGTAATTTACAGCAATTACGAGAGAGTCCGGCACCGTGTTGAGCGGTCTCTCGTTTTACATTGATACCTGGAAGGCAGCCTCCCAAACCAGGCTGCAGTTTACTTTGTATCTTATTGCACAGGCAAATATATGTGCATCAAGAAAATTATATGTGCACTTAAAGATTTAGAGTTCTATATCTTAAATAATAGAGAAGAAAGCACTCCTAAATATACATACAATCCCGGTCAGCGTGGCGAGGTCCTTCAGAATATGTTTAAATAACACCATGCACTCCCAAATGCATCGACGTAATACAAAAAGAGAAACTCATTCTGGGCGCGTTTTTATTTCCTCCAACTATTATAATTCATACGGCCAGTATTTCGGTCCGAATCTTAAAGGTGCACTGGCCCGTTGGAAGACAAAAAATCTTCTTGTTCATGCACTGTTCTTTCTAAAATGAAAATACAAATATAGACGTCGACAAAATGAGCTCTACACCTTTTTCAGGAATTTCGATTGTTAAATGTATGGATTATTTTTGAAACAAAAATGTTTTTGTTTTATCTGTTTTGATTATTGTGAACGACTTTTACCCGGGGAACTTAGTGAGTTACTATTAAAATCACCTGACTGAAGCTAGCTCCCCCTTTGATGGCTGCTCGCGCATGCGCAATGGCAGTCCGGAAGTAGTAATCACTGTAAAATGTCTGCCCTGTTAGTAGGATTATGTTGGGCTATATAAATGCGTCTAAAATACTCGTTTTCAGGTATTTTGCGCCACGTTTTCTATCACGACAGTCACCTCCAAGTGGAACTTTACATATAATATATATAATCTCGTTCTCGTCGTTTCACATGAGTGTCCTACCTTATCGTAGGCTGTCGAAATCAGGTTCCATTTGCAGTCTCCCGGGAAAGCGTATAATCGGAAAGTGCTCAATGCCTAAAAAAAACAAAACGGTGAGGATTCGTGCACCACATTTCCATGTTGCACATCAGTACCATAGCTACATCTATATCGCACTGCAAAGTGCTACGCATGTAACCTTTATGCATAATCTTGAATCTGTATTCAGGTACCGATTTAACAAATCTGATTTTTATTGAAGAGTGTACAGAACAAAGGTGCGGCGGAGGATGCGGAGTCCCCATTGGGCCCCGTTGTACGTGACAAAAGTGGACTCGTCTGTATTGCTATACATGCAAAGCCTGGGTCAAAACAGAATGCCATCACAGGCAAGTTAACTGTTACCCGGCGCTCTAACATGCAGGTGTCTGAACTTTTTTTAACGTCTTCAATGGATGCATGTAAAATATCATAGTTATTGATTGAGCTGGTTCAGTTATTTGTGTTTGTGATTGTCAGCTGTGTCCGAGCGGACCGTGGACGTCTGTATAGCTGCAGCTCCGTCCGACGGCGAAGCGAACGCAGAGCTGGTCCGGTATCTCTCCAAGGTGCTGGAGCTGAGGCGAAGCGATGTCGTTTTAGACAAGGTTTGTACTTTGGTCGGATACCTTTTCAGAACCGCATTGCCTACAAAATCGGTGTAGTTCGAATTTTGCCTCCACATTAAAATAGTTTTGCAAAAATTTTTGTAATGAAACAAAAATACCCTCAGCTGTTCTCTCTGAAGTTCTCATTAGGTCTTGGGTGACAATTAGCCAACAAGGATAATGTATTATAGAGTGGATGTAATTTCCCTGGTTTTACTTGATCAGTTTTATCTGTTTTAAACTAGGGCTGTAGATCCCGAGAGAAAATAATTAAGATTTCGGGCTCCATGAGCCCAGAAGACGTTCTGCAGAAACTTAAAAAAGAAGCTGCCTCATAGGCGACTGGAAAGCTGGAAAGAGTGATCATTGCACCAGAAAGTCTCCCTGTGTGGAAGACAAAAAGGCACCAGCACTGCAGGCTCTCCAGACTGCGTGAATCATGTGACATCCCGCAGTTTCCGGCACCAACAGTAACTTCCTGGGCTTTGGTGACATTTGTCAGGCAATCTGTCATCACTTGTACTTTCTTTCTTTGATACATAACTGCAATAAGATATGCTAATGAATGGTTTATATTGAGTGACGCGTGAATGGTGATTGAGGTAAAATCGAAATGAATTATTTTAATATAACAAAGTTTCCAATTGTTTGTACCAGTAACAGACAAAAAGCATCGACCCTACAGAACCTGCTTTAAAGATGTGAGTGTATGTTAAACATTCTCTCCATTCGTTTCCAGCCGTGAGCTCACGATTAAAATATCTAGATGCTAATTGGTATTTTATCTTCATACACAAAGGGGAGCTAGTGAGTCGGTGTTTAGCTTTAGAGACCGTGATACTGTCATTGCTGGCTCCTTTAAGGTTACTTAATGATTATGGAAGGTGTTCAGTAGCTGGAATGAGAAAATGCACAGATTGCCACTGGTGAACAGAGCTGCTCGCTGAAAATAACATCTGAGTAATGTGATCTTTAATTTTCAGCAGTATTTCAAATATCAAATGACTAATCTTTCAATTTTTGTGAAATCCCTTGAATAAAAATAAGAATTACCCTCACACGACTGTCTTTAAATCCTTCTCTGAGTGAATCTCGCTTCATGTAATAAAGTAGACCACTCACCAGCTGTCCCTTCATTCTCCACTGAAGATTGCTGATGGCATGTTTCTGAATCCCTTTCTTACTGAGGGGCATCTACAGAGTGACAGGAAGCTTCTTCTGTAGTACAGATCCATCAGCACCCAAGGGATTTAGTCAGGCTTACACTGGTGCTTGTTACAGCCCAAAAAGACCAGTTACAAATTAACTTTGATATGCACAAGCTACAGGTCAAAACAGAAGCAGTACTGATGTTACCACACTTCAGGTTGCTAAGTATCTTAGTCAGCTGGTTTGGCCAAACAAAGCCGTTTCAGTCCTGGATTGACTGTCTGTAGCCCAGGGGTGGGCAATCTTATCTGCAAAGGGCTGGTGTGTTTGCAGGTTTTTGGTGTAACCTTTAGGTCAGCTGTTCAAACCCAGGTGTGAGGCCTCTTCAGCCAATCAGTCCTCTAATTAGTAATCTAATTAGGGCTTGCAGTGAAACCTGCATACACAGCAGGCCTTTGTGGATAAGATTGCCCGTCGTTGCTTTAGCCCATTGTTCAGCTTCATTCATCCATTTTCCAGTTTATCCTGATCAGTCATGAGTCAAGTTTCCATCATTTTAGAGACTAATTCTTAGCTGCTGTGTGATCAAGTGTCTCCTCATGGTAGCGAAGCTCAAATGAGGCATGTAACACCAACATATCCTCTTATAGGATCTTATAGGATCCTCAGGCTTCTCCATGGCCTTTTCATAGTTGTGATGAATCTGTTCACCTCACTACCGGTCGTCTTCTGTCTCTTTTACCCTTTCCAAGCATTCTAGTCTTTCCCAGCTAGGTCTTCTCATAAGAAAAATAAGCTAAAGAATAAACCATTCCTTTCTAGCAGAGGTCGATAATTCCAGGTCCAGAAAGTAATCCAGACCAAGATTTTGTTTCAGCCAACTACTCGAGCATAAAAAGTCACAGAGGATTTAGCTAGTTGGTTGAAACAAAATCTGAATTGTCCACCTCTGTTTTCCAGACAGAAAAGGTTCTAAGGTGAATTGCTACTATTGGCTTTCTACAAAAATTTCACCTGAAGTCTATTTAATTCCTCTGGAATTTGAACTTACATGTATTTTATCAAAGCTCTCCCCTCATGAACATCCCTTGCAAAGTTAACTGAATTTAACACAAGTTCAAATCCTGCGGCAGCTTTCAAAGCTCCGTTCCGAAGGGTCAAATTCAGAGACAGGTTTGTGCCTGGATGCCGATGATTAGCTGCCTGTGGGATTATAGCACGGCAGTGGCGGGGGGGTAAATTGCTCGGGCCTCTAAAACCTGCCCACATTTGGGCTGTGCATCGTAACCCCAGGACAGCCAGCGGGGCTCTCCCCAGGGCTGAAGAGGGCCAAGCGCATGTCAGCCTCTCCCATACTTAGTACTTTAGAACAGTTAGTTCACTTGATGCAATACTACTGTAATACTTGAATTATGGTTAAAAATGCTGGAGCGCCTATTGTAACTTCAGTGATTTTTGGAGGCAGGCTCGCACATAAAAATGCACATAATTACAGCTTGGACAGATTAGGCTGGCGTGTTGGGTAAGATGCTGCATCACCCCCCCCCCCCCCAGCTTGGCGGAAGGGGGTAGATGTATTGGCCTGGTTTAGCTGGTTAATAGATAAGGACTGGGGATTAGGCGATCTGTAATCAGTCACAGCTGAGAGAACACATGGTCAGGTACAGGCTAGAGCATCCAAGGAGTGTCACTGCTAAACGGCAAGAGGGCCGCCTGGCAGCAGCTCTTCATGTTGTTCCCTGCACCGTCTCCACCAGAGGTCAGGGCACCACCTGCACCCGCCCCCCTCGCAGCCTCAGTCTGGGCTGGGGCTCCTATTACACAGCTGCATCTGGCTACTTTAAGTCACCATTAAACAGAGGTAGGTAATGATATGGCAGCAAAAACTCTCTCAGCTGGTTGGTTTAAACAAGATCTTGGTCTGGCCCTTTAATTTCTGAACCTGAACTATCGACCTCTGCCCTTAAAATATGCTGTGTGGGTAACTTAGCTGTCCTAAATGTGTCGCTGGCTGTGTGTGTGTGTGTGTGTGACCAGCAAGGACTGCCTTTTCTGTTTTGATAATATATGATTGGCACACAGTCACACTTGGAAGGAACCACAAGTATATGACACATAGATTAGCTGATTTATAAAACTTCCCCAGACTGTGCTGGTTTTTAATCACCACCAGGACACGAAAAACCAGGAATAACCTGCACCTCACTGACCCTTGCAAAAAATCAGTCACTGTTACGAAATTACATTTGATATTTTAATGGCAACCTAGAAGAATTTGCTGCTATGTAATTCAGTAATGACCCTCATAGCATAGATTTGGCCAGCAGAGTGTCATGCCCGTCAAAGTGAATCCTGGGCTCTGGCATTTCTGTGGGCATCTGGTGGCTCTCAGGCTGAGAACAGCTCAGATTTTTAAATTTTAGGGATGTACCTACCACACCCATGAGATCACAATGCAGCCTGAAATTCTATGGTCACACTCAACCATACACCTGGGTTTTCATTTGGATCTAAACCATAACACAGAGGGTCTGGGACTTACAGTAAAAGGGTGGAATTCATGAGATCCATCCGCTGCGCCAATCAGTCATAATGTCACAATACAACACGGCAAACGTCAGCTTCCAAGCCAAAGCGCCCTGGCCGATTCAGGGAACATGCCCAGCATCACTCACTTTATCTCGCCTACAATCTTCAAAAGACCCGACATCACACACACGATCAAAACACCACTGCACAGAGACAAAATTCAGACACTCAGACCAAACTATCCTGGGAATAGCAGTGCGTGGAAATCTAGGGAACGCTAAGGATTCCATGGAATGGGCTGAACTCCGTACACGCCCCATGAGCTCCATCCATCCATCCATTTTCTGTAACCACTTGTCCTATTCAGGGTGGGGGGTTCATGGACCAGGATTTGAGAGATACTGTCATTCACAAAAGGTTCGGATTTTTAAGGGAAGGTATTTCCACAGCATCAACAGTGTCTGCAATCCCAGACCTACTTTCCTGCAGAGTCCTTATCCAGAAACGCTGCGTGTCATTTGAATAGGGCACTAATCCCTGATTATCTAACATTTGGATGGAAATATTTTCACACTGACTTACCTGTGGCTTTGACTGTGCTGCCCTGGGCTGCTTTATATTCACACGAGTGTCTCACAGAGCACACGCCCAGCCTGGTCACATGACCACCACAGGGCAAGTACATGACCTCGAAAAAAACAGTCTCTCTCACACAGACATGAACCCCCATGCCTGGATACTGCACAAAAATGGCATCAATGCAGAATCATTATGCAGTACACAGTGTACTGACTAGAGTATAGCAAGTATTACAAGTATTACACAGCTCATTAGCTTAGTACGTTTAACATTTCTCGCACCATTACCCATGTCTTCCATCGACGCTGTGTCATCCTAGATCTTCTGGGATTTCTAAAAAGGCAAAAAAACTACAAAACTAGGACCTCTAAGCGCACAGCCAATCATGGATGAAGAAATGCAACTGGCGACTTTTCAACCTGCAGGGGGATGAAATTTATGCATGCAGGATGTTAAGGGGAGTCACAGAGGGAGGAGCTTAAATGGCCCAGCTAGATTAACAAAGTGCAGGTGCAATTAGGGGGACACGCCACATGTCGCTCATGGCCAATCAGAAGCAACCCTCCAGCATGACCCCAGACCCCCAAAAGGGGAAGCTAAGTGTGTTTCTCACAGCAACAAAGAGTTAAGGAGGAAAGCTGGAGGGAGAGGGAAATAGAGAGTTTATATTAGGAATCTGTGGCAATAAATGACCCATTATAATCTTACTTGGAGCAAAGTGTAATTACACCATTTTATTTTCATTATATCAAGTAAAAATATCAGCTAACATGCAAAAATGACAAAAAAATAATTGAATCCAACTGTGAATTCATTAGAGGTAAACCACCCAAGCAGAGACTATGTCACAACAGAAAGTAATAATCAAGTTTCAACAAAAGTGAAGATTTCTGGTGTCTGGTTTTAGTGGTCTAGAAAATAGATGTATCTGGGACAGTAACATAACACAAGAGAGATTATGGAGAATCATCAATTAAATGAAATGCCAGTCAGATTGATACAGTTAAAGTTCTTTTGCATATAAATGTTTCCATGGGGGGGGGGGAGTCTTTCTTCGGAGAGTGACAGAGCCCCTGAAACCATGGGCCCCATTTATGCAGAATGCCCTAAAAAGTTCACTGACTGAGGGAGAACATTTTAAAAAGCGCAAGTGTCAATGACTCACTTATCCTCAAACGAGAGTTAAAGGCGTCAGACATCCTAGCTGTAAGATTCCTTAAATCACATAAGGTGAGTTCTAGAGAAATTTTGCAAATGAAAGGTATGTCCTAAATTATTTGACTTATTTTAAATAGGGGTATGTTCGGAGTGTGTGCACTGCACTTGCGTGGCCAAGTTTGCAAGCCATGCAGTGGCAGAATGCACACTGCCTTAGCCCCCCCCCCCTTCCTGAACATAAAACATGTGGAAAAAGTACGAAAATGCAGCTTGACATCCTTTACGATGAGAAGGTGAAACAATGCCCAAGCTGCAGGTTAAGGGCCGTGTTTGTGGGTGAAGGAAATCTGTGAGTGCCGAGTGTATGTACCTGCTTGGCACTTTTCACTCAGCTTATTTATCTGGATGAACTTATTAAATTCTTTCTCCACATTTACACAGCTGCACAGTTAAGCTGCTTATTCAACGGTGCAAGAGCACGCCCCACCCCCACAGGACCTTCTGGTCACGTGATCAGCCAGCTGTCTACTTCTCTTTAAATCTTAAAGCATCTCGTTGAAGCTGTTCTCTTGCAATGTACTGATATAAATCCAGTCTATTGTATACTAGCTAAATAAGAATCTCAGTTAACCCTTCCCCAGAGGATACAGCCCTTCTCATCTCAGTGCTGCATCAGATATCTGGTCTTCCTCATTTCTCTTGTTTTCAGAGCACTTGGGTACACAGCTAGAAAGCACTGCCATATGCACAGTCAGCCATCATGTGACCACGCACAGAAGCATGCACTCCTGGAGATCAGCTGATCATTCTTTCTGGCCTTCAGGACACTGTCTGTCTTGCCTTCAATGCTCCAGTGACTGCGGCGATGCAGGGTGCGCCCCCCGCGGCCCCCGACCCTCTTTACCTAGTATATTAACATCTTCAAGATTACATGAAAATGCTGACGGACAGAGAGAATCACAAGCCAGTCTGACATGCAGATTTCACGTACATTTACCAAAAGTTATTTTACCTGAAAGATGTTCTAAGTGGGAGTTTGCATGTTCTCCCTGTGTCGTCGTGGGGTTTCCTCTGGGTACTCTGGTTTCCCCCCACAGTCCAAAAACATGCTGAGGCTGATTGGAGTTACTAAATTGCCCATAGGTGTGACTGGTGTGTGTGACTGGTGTGCGAGTGTGCCCTGCGATGGGCTGGCCCGCCGTCCAGGGTTGTTCCCTGCCTCGTGCCCATTGCTTCCGGGTAGGCTCCGGACCCCCCGCGACCCAGTAGGATAAGCGGGTATAGATAATGGATGGATGGATGTTCTAAGTGGATAAATCCCATGACATCACCATGTTAGTATTACTTTAAAATGGATTTCATCTTTAGACAATAAAAGCACAACTCAAAGGTTCATTTAAATCAGTCTGAAAACTTTTCATTATGAAACCTGACATTCCCAGTATAAAAATGGCACGAAAAATATAGACATGATATATGAAAGAGTCCAGTCCGAAGGCAAAAAACATTCTCTGCATTGGTTACAGTGCCTTGATATAAAGAAAACAATTAATCAAATCTAAAGTCTAGTTTTTCTTGGGCTACTAAACCTGCAAACGTAAATCAGTTTTGGCAGGGACTCGAACCTTGGTCTCCAGAGCTGTGACGCATCCGTGCAAACCACTGCGACACCAAGCCCAGCAAGACAAAATCATATCAACTACAAAAATGTATACGGCATAACCTTACACCATCGATCTATATAACTCCAGACTACCATTTACTTAATTACAACAAATTACACTCTTTCCCAAAGACATTATCTGGATCACAGCATCAACGGCGTGTCTTCATATGTCATTACTTGCTCCTACGGCGGTCCTCAGTACCGGTTGTTAGGCGGCCTCTGGTTATACGAGTTGTGGCCCTGGTTGTAGGAGTTGTGATGCCCTGAGTGTGGGTAGTCTCGCCCACTGCCATGACTCCAGCGCCTGTCTTGCCATTGCTGGGAACCCCACTGGTTCCCTGACCACCCCCTGCCTCCATCATGTCCTCTGTATGGACGTTGTTCATGGTATCTACAAGCAAATAGCAGTTAAGTATTCGTAAACATATTAGACATATTCTCCTAGCTGACTCTTTATATTTCCCAGTTCATGAAACCAAAGCACTGAGCCAAGATACTTATTGATCAGTTTTTGTCGCATACAATTTGGAGCACTTTACCGATTGTGGTGACCACCTCCGCGACCTCTCCATTCCTCCACTATCGGCGGGGGGTTCGACGACCGCTTGACATACTCCTGATACTCCTGGTCTGCGGACGTGAATCTGTGGGCGAACTGCTCCTCGTAATCAGGGACCGGGTCGGGAGATCCGGAAGTCCTGAGAATTGAGAAACGTGTACCTCATGTGCTCAGGTGATGTGCGCGCGGTCCCAACAACATTTGAGGTTTGCTTTCAGCACTGGTAGGGACTAAAACAGTTCCGAACCCCCGCCCCCTAAAAGCACGCGGTACTCCCAAAATATTGGTAGGGACACGTCACTACCATCCATACCCAGATCAACGCCGTTGCACGGTCCTTCTGATTGCATGCATCTCGAGAAAAATTTCATTGGCTGCCTACACAATATCCTTACAGGTGGAACTACCTTAAGATCCTGGTTTACATGTATTACCAACTGCTGTATAAATAAAAGGTAGCCTACCAACACAGCAAAACATTAACATACTATTAATGAGAATGCCAACCACTCGAAGCGGTTAATAAAACATTCAAATACCCTTAAAATGTTAGTAAAATGTTAATTTACTGATTATCGCCAGCCACTAGCCCGCTCCAGTCCTCCGCAGTCGGCGATGGATGCGAAACACGTCCGATTTTTTCCTGGCCGTCTTTGGCCGCGAAGGGAGCGGTGAAGCACTCCTCTAAATCGGACGAGGACTCTGGGAAGCCAGACATTCTGAATGGGGAATCACAAAGCTTCCTTAGATCATCCAGACAGCCGGCTAGCACAACACAGACACACGTCAGCTATTGGAGCCTAGCCAGAAAGTAAACGTACTTAAGTTTTACTTTTTAAAATCAGATTTGTTTAATTTCGCACTAAGACTATCAAAAACCAACACAAGTCTCACTAACGTAGACAGTGATAAAACTGACCCAGGCCCGCGAACGCTAAAAAACGTCACACAGGTGTAACAGTTTATCTGCTCCCCAATGGCTGGATGATAAATGGTTCCGGAAATCAAGTAATTCAGTAGGAGGGTTAACATTCAGTACGAAGAGTTCCTATTATGAAACATTACATAATGTATTCTTCTGCTTCTTCTAAATATTATTATATCGGTCACGGTATAATAATAATAACAGCAACAAGAACAATAATAATAATAATAATAATCTCGCCCCCCGGAATTCCAGCTAAAATTGAAATATGCGTTTGGTTTCAAGACAGTTCCATTAAACACAATCACACGCATACACACAAACCCTTTAGTACGTAGCGTATATGTATAAACTTTTTTAAAAATACATCACTTAATCTAATGGGGTGATCTCGTTTGTGTGTGTGTGTGTGTGTGTGTGTGTGTGTGTGTGTGTGTGTGTGTGTGTGTGTGTGTGTGTGTGTGTGTGTG
>JABFEB020000020.1:15083328-15094131 GCA_019775895.2 Stomatorhinus ivindoensis | reverse complement strand
GCCCCCATCCCTGCACCACTCTGCCCCCATCCCTGCATCACTCTGTCCCCATCCCTGCATCACTCTGTCCCCATCCCTGCACCACTCTGCCCCCATCCCTGCATCACTCTGTCCCCATCCCTGCATTACTCCCTTTGGGCCTCTGCTGCTTCCAGGCACCTTCAGCATGACGGCCGGTCTCCTAGCCGGTGATTCAGCGCCAGTTGCTGATAACACGGCTCCCATGACCCCACATTTCACATGTACGGCATGGAAAAACACCAGCCCACCCCATGCTTGGTGATCAGCAGAGAAGCTGCCCCATAGGAGCACCCCCCCCCCCCCGGCAGTGTGTGATTGGCTTTGTGCGATTGGCTGTCTATGATTGCCGGTATATGATTGGCTGTGTGTGATTGGCTATGGACTTCAGCTATAAAATCAGTCCCACAAGCCTGGTTTGTCGTTCCTCTGCTGCTGTTCCTTCTGCGTTGAATCACATAGTTCTGCGCCAATTGCATTGTCCGTAGGTCGATATTTCATTTTCCAAATAAAAAATATTAAAAAAGAAAAAACGATGTAATGTCGACATTCCATAAAAAATCTAAAACAATGTAATATCTTCATTCTGCCAAGTATAAAAAGATGTACCAACTACATTCTACTAAAAGTTTTTTTAAAATGTAACAGCTATATTCCGCTAAAAATAAAAAGCGTTGCAATGTCAATATTTCATTAAAAATAAAAATGAAGTAATATGTTTTTTCCGCTAAAAATAAGAAAATAATGTAATGTTTATATTCTGCTAACTCCCACCCCCCAACACTGATTAGTAGAATAATATAGATATTAAGTCATTTTTTTCTCTTTAAACTCATAAAAATTTGCTCAAGTGGCTCCATGAACACTAAGTTATTTAGGTTTGAGAGCCTTGATCTCAATTTCATGGGGTCACTCGTAATGAATTACGATGCTTGAGCAGGTTTATAATGACTATCTCCCTCCATCTCTCTTTGGCTTTACATTTTGAGTCTTTTTGGCTTGAACAGGCACTAAGAACATTTGAGTTGATGCGATATTTTCCCTCCAGTCATCCAGTTATCAAGTGCAGGACACCTATCCCGGAAAGAACAGGGCGTCAGACAGGAGAGCATCAGCTCAGATCCTGCCAGTCGAAGCCTCTCTGTAGTACAGAGCCACTGGTCCGTTGAATTCTAGGTTTCCTTGTTTTTCCTCACTGCAGAAGTGTTTTTTGTTTGTAGAGTCAGGCTGTAAGATGCACAGAGGCTACAGGAAACACACAGAGAGGCTGGAAGAAACCGGGAAAACTGCATGTGTTCTCTGATTGAAAGGCCTTTATGTTCTGACTGGCCTGATGCAGCAATTTGCCAATCGGCTGGTTCGATGTCAATCGGCCAATCGGCTGGTTCCATGGCAGTCGGCCAATCAGCTGGTTCCATGGCAATCGGCCAATCGGCTGGTTCGATGGCTCTCTGTGCCCCCATCTGCTATTCAGACCCAGAGAGGTGTGAGCATGAGGCTGGGCATGGAGGAGCACTCACACTCTTGTGTTGGCCTCCATGAATCTGCAGCCTGCCACCTTTTCCTGGAGCTGTAAGCACTCAGGGGGAAGTCACACCTTCGTCTCGCACGTTCGCAATCCGCGGCGAAGCTTTGCTAATGGGTCAGGATCGGACCAGCAAGGGTGACCTTGTCCTCAGCTTCAGTGACGACCCGCATGTGTTTGCACCTATGCTAATGAGCCCAAATTTCTATATTTGTACGGTGCCGCTAGCGTGTGTACCAGCCACTCACAGCAGTGCCCCATCGCTCAGCCTAGAAGTAGAGCCACTGGGAAGGTCGCTCGGTCCCAGTGACCAGCTCTGATTGGCGGAGTTGACAGTGATGTGTATCACAAATCACCACATCATCCTTCCCGGAGGGAGGACAATTTCAGGTGTAGTCAAGGTAGCAAGATTTGCGGCAAACGTTTGTGAGTACCTTTATTTTTAGGCCCGTGGTCCAGGGAGAGACAGGCCGTTATTATCTTCAACCGAGCCTTTAAATAGGCGAGCTTTATTTTGTTTGTAGTGTGTACTTAAGCTAAGAGGGGAAGCGGATCTGTCACTCATAAGTGGATGTCGATCAGGGACAGTTTAGGGCACTTTGGACCTGCAGAGAGCCACCACAAGCCATGTCTGGTTCCTGTTATCTGAGACGGGGCCAGCATGCACCATGTGAACCTACAGGCACAGGTCCAATCACACATATCACAGACAACCCCCCCCCCCCAAAGAATGCCGTCTCGTCCCCAGCCCGTTTCTGCTGACTGGAAGGTGAATCTGCCCTGTGTGCTGAGAGCGTGAAACATCTATGGTAATCCATCAAGCCCCCTCCCCCCCCCCCCAACAAAGCATCATGAGGAGTTTAACGACCACTCTGACTCACCTCCAGTGTCAGAAAGCCTTCTGAAAGAGCCCTCTGGAGGTAATTAGGTGAAGATTTTCCGATTACCTAAATTAAAATGCACTTTCAAAACGTCTCCAAATCGCCATGGACCCAGCAGGACTACCCTTGTGCCGATAATAGAAGAACAATATTAAAATTATGTCTTTTATTTTAAAACATTATCTGGTAACAGGTACCAGAGACATAGTCTAACAGCCCAATAACAATTACAGTTCTGTGATGTAAACAGTTATCCAGTACAAGCACAAACTGATTCAACTTAGTCATGAACTATCAGGTCTACAAACCACACCACCAGTCTGTGTGGTTAGGAGTTGAAGGTGGCCACCTTTGAGGTTTTGATCTTTACTGTAAGTCTGAATGATATATCATGAAGTACTGGTGTGAGAGACTTTTATTGGGAAATGAGATACAACATCAGAGTAGTAATGACTGTGTTTTTATGCTGGTATCTCCTTTACGATCAGAAAAATGCAAAGTGGAGATCCAGGTCAAGGGTGGACCGGGGGATCTTGGGCATGGATAAGGGGCCCAGACTCTGAGAGCAGCAGCGGACTGGGGGCCCCCTCACAGCAGAATCGGGCTTAAGCGCTTTCCGACTAGCCGTCTGCGATTTTCAGGGGTTACGAGGTGGTCGGCTGGAAGGTTTTCCTGCTGCCAGAGGGTCCCGTTCCATCTGGTTATTTTAAGCTGGCGTCTCTGTGGGAACCTCTCTGGCCAAGGACCCGATGATTCATAAGACAGGAACCTGTTTAATGCTTCTGCTGGAATCTGGTTCTGCATGTGTCACTGCATAATGCCGTGCAGCCTGATGAGGGCAACCACACACACGCACACACACACACACACGCACTCACCCACACAATGCAGGGCCAGATAGAATGTGAATACTGTGTACCCCCTCCCAATCCTCACGTACTTACCCCAGCCCTGACTTTTTCCATGAGAATGGCACGCCTGCTATTGACATGTGCATCCAGCCTGTGAGCCGGCGTGTGGATGGCGCTCGCTTCCCATGCGAGCTCGTGGGTTCCATCACATTAGCGCTGGTCTGAACCCAGAGTGGGGTCCATGTGACCAACTCGATCCATTCAGACGACACCTCCACGATGGATGCTGCCCCATGGCGTGATGATGGCGATTCCAGCAGCGCTAGACATTCTTTACATTTCTGACAATAGTTTTGCTTTTTTTTCTCCTCATGGCCTCGCTTCCGCTCTCCTGTGAACCGCAGAGAGCAGCCGATCTTCACCACCAGGGCTCACGTCTTCCAGATCGACCCAACCACCAAGAAGAACTGGGTCTCTGCCAGCAAGCAGGCCGTCACAGTCTCCTACTTCTACGACAGCACACGCAGTAGCTACCGGGTCATCAGCGTGGATGGTTCCAAGGTGAGCGCCAGAGGGGGGGAGCCTGGCTGACTGGAGGTGGTATGAGCCAGGACGGGCCAGGAGCTTAGTGGCGTCAACAACGGAACCCAGGAAGATGGGGGTTGACAGATATGGGGGGGCTGCTTATTCTCGTATACCAGAACATAGAGTTGGGATTCTGCTCCCCCCAAGAAACAGCACAGTTAAAGTGACAGTCACCTGAATTTTGGCCCAGACACCACATTCAATGATGCTGGTGCCAGGCTGGGGGGGTCACAGTGCACTGTGGTCACACTGCTGAGTGGATGAATGTTACAGAAATGTTACATGAATGTCAGAGAGAGGGGCAGAGGGCAGGAATAGGGAGGAGATTACAGCGCACCCTCCTCCCAGCCATAAAATGCATCCTACCGGACGCAGGAAGTCCGTCACAGTCCAGGCTGATCTGCGGGGTGTGACTGGAGTTGGGGGGTCCCGGCTGGGTTTATGAGGCTTGCACACGGTGTTGGGTGCGGTAGTAGGTCCCCCCCCCCCAGCGGCACTCCTCTTGGATGGGGAGAGGGGGGTCTGGCTTCATGCCTTACAGCCCGCACAGGGCTAGCTACTTCTGCAGGATGAGGTCAGTGTAAACCTGTATGATAAGATTAGCGGGGGGGGGGGGGGGGGGGGGCGCGAGCGGCCAGGGAGCAGCCGATCTAGGCTGCTAATGGGCGCCTCGCCTTTGGACAAGCGCGCAGCTTCAGGGCCGCATGCTAATGGCAGCTCTGTATGCTACATTTCCCCACAGTCAGAGATGAGCTTTTGATCAAATTTCAGGCAACACCGGATATTAGTGCCAGAGAGCACCCCGCCCTCATCTCAGCAGGCGCCTGCAGAGTCTTGCTTGACAGCTCCAGCTCCACTACATCTGACATCGGCTGATGTGTTTTTTTTTCTGGCCTCTTCGTATTGCCCCCCCCCCCCCCTCCTGGAAGCCTGCAGTAGCACCCTAACAGCACCCCAGCACCCACTCTCCATTACGCACTACTAACTGCATCACACCTGCTCCGTCTCACCACCAAAGTTGGGGACGACAGAGGTTCATGAGGAGAGGGACACAGATCCCGCCCACTGCACCGTGCCACTACCTCCCCCCCACTACACAGGGAGTGCGAGGGACGTGAGAGGGACATGAGAGGGACGTGAGAGGGATGTGAGAGGGAGAAATGGGAAAGGATGCAGTGACTCAGCATGAGGACATTCATGACGGAAATCATTGTTCTACTTTGATGGTACTTGTGGGAGGAGAGAGTGAGAGCGAGAGAGAGAGACAAGAGATAGAGAGAGTGAGAGATAGAGACAGGGAGTGAGAGAGACGAGGAGAGAGAGACACAGAGAGATAGAGAGTGACAGAGAGACAGAGTGACAGAGAGACAGAGAGTGAGACAGAGAGAGTGAGACGGAGTGCCTTAGTCGCTGTTCAGCCACTCTATAATTATCACAGGGGTTGCACACAGTTTCTCCAGACGTATGCCAGAGCTCGATCTGCTCCTCCAAGCCCTGAAATGAACACCCATCTGGTGCACTCCTCTGCATGTCCTATGCTCCTGAGGTCGTCTGGCGGCGGTCCCGAGGATTAGGCTGTCTGGGACAGAGCCCCAGTTTACGATAATCTCAGACCAACTGGATTTCATCCTGAGAGATCTTGAGGTCATGAAGTTTTCCAGGCTACTGGGTCAGTAGGTGCTGCCTTCACCCTGGGTGCTCTTCAGAGAGCTGCCCAGAGCTGGACATAAGATCTCACACACCTGGCATCCTGAGGTGCTTATTGGAGATGCTTCCAAACACTGAGTACCAAACAACCTATAAATGCAATGATTCCACTTTTTATTTTATCAGCCATGATTTGTTACAAGCTTCAAAAGCAAAGACACGTGATTCCGAGCCCCTTAATTCCACCACATGTTCACTGTGTAACAGAATGTGAGCGACGGGGAACGAGAATGTTATAATAGATGTGAAATATTTACAGTTATCTAAACGTACTGTGAGTGTTTACATAGAGGAGGATGGACTGTTATTTGAGGATGGGGATCAGGAGAAGATTAGAAGGTACAAAATTCCTGATCACAGTGGATCCTCCCTGCAGGCACCATCAGGCTATGCAGTGCAGCCCCTGAACCTTCAGTCTGCGATGGCTCTGCATGGCGATCAGCACTGCGATCAGCACTGCGATCAGCATTCCGCAGCCCAGCTGGCCCCTTTTTTACTTTAAATTATAATGTTGTGACTGGGGGTTCTTCCCCTCTCTAGCACTAGAAGCAGCTGGCCCTGCCAGTAAGGGGGTCTGGGGCTTTTTATAGGCTGCAGGGGCGTCTCCTGCCAGTGTCAGACAGCGGGAAAATGTGCACTCAGCAGGCTTCTGGCAGCAAAGCGGCCCAGAGGTCACTGGCCTTGCAGGCCTGGGGTTCAGGTCGCACACAGCACATGTGCGTCAAAATCAGCAGGGTTTGTCGAGGCGCTGAGGCCACCAGGCTGTCATTTCGGGTCCTCGGTTCCGACAGAGTAACACCATGTTGCCTCAAGAAGGGACATGCATCTTCATTAAACTGCCGCCTGTTTCATCCTAATTGCTGTAATCTGCACCTCCACATCCCGCAGGGCAGACGGGGGGGGGGGGGTGCAGGGCGTGCTCAACGGCTCATGGGTCTCACTCCAGGCTTGATGTACAGCGGCCCCCCTCCCGTCCAGCCCCTCAGCATCATAGGATTTCAGGTGTTCTGCTGACGTTCTCTCTGAACTCTGATTTCCTCCTACAGCCCAAACACATGTGCGTTTGCCCGTCTGCTAACCCTTAAACTCTCCAGTGTATCACTGTGTAACTCAATGTCTGGAACATTCCATCCAGGATGCACTCTAACTGTGACGCTCTTACAGAGTTGGACCTTAACTGTAGGAAGAGGTAAACAGTAATTAGTGCTCAGCATCCATGTATCTATGACACTTTATTGATCCCTGTGGAGTAATTCTCTTTTTGCCCACCCCATCATGCCCTCCAGGACACGTGTAGGTGAGAGCGAGCTCGGCAGGGCAGCTGTGGGGGGGGGCACAAAGGCTTAACCCGCAGAGCCACCTGTTGCCCCTCCCCCATTATTGCAAATCCTTACTGTTAATTCATCATTTAGTGTGATGTAATACATAATGCTATGCTCAAACTGCGAGATGGATTCTTTTCTGAAGGAAGTGGTAGGGTTTTCCCTGATATAGCACCCTTCCCAGCTGGTTGCACTCTCCTTATGCCAGGTGATCATCAACAGCACCATCACGCCCAACATGACCTTCACAAAGACCTCGCAGAAGTTTGGCCAGTGGGCCGACAGCCGGGCTAACACCGTCTTTGGCCTCGGATTCGCCTCAGAGCAGCAGCTTGCTAAGGTGAGAGGGGGGGGGGGAAGCTGATTGGTCCGCAAACTTTCGCCCAAATGTTCACCCCCCACCCGTCCTGCCCCTTGGGCGTCTTTGGTGCAGTTGAGTGGTTATAGTCTCCTGTCGTGTTTGAGTCTGTTTTCTTCTTTGCCTGCAGTTTGCAGAAAAATTCCTGGAGGTGAAAGAGGCAGCAAAACTTGCCAGGGACAGATCTCAGGAGAAGATGGAGACCTCGAGTAATCATTCCCAGGTAGGCTGAAGGCTTGTGGACAACCCCTCGCTTTGTGACTGAGTCATGCTAGGTCCAAGTTCCCTCTGACCCGGGTCAGTAAACGTGTCGTCCCCGGAGTGGAAAGGGGACATTAGCAACAGAAGCCAACCAGGCAAAAATTTGGGAAAGTCTGGACAAAAGTCAGAGAATATTAATTACCTGCCAAAGGTCCAGCTAGACAAATGTACTCAGCCTTACTGGAAAGATATGGAAGGTGGAGCGATGTGAGAGGGAGGGAGCGGCAGGTGAGGGGCTCTCAGGTGTCAGCGGTGAGCCAGACTCCCATCATGCCATGCAAGAGTCACTTTACTGCCTGTCAATACGGATCAGGCCCAATGAAGCCTCCATGGGCTCCCTTGCATCCATCCACCGGCAACAGCAGTCCCATGCTTCCTGTGAAACCAAATTCCGGCTTGCGTCAGCATTCCGGTTGCAAATTGATCGAAAGAATCAGTGGATACTGAGCGTTACTGGGCCCCGAACCTCCTGTGGGCAGCTCCTCCCACGTCTGACGTCGCCTTGCCGCCTCCTGCTCCCTCCCTCTTTCCGGCGCAGGAGTCAGGCAGGGATACCCCCTCATTGGGGCAGCCCTCTAGCATCAACGGCACGGACGACGAGAAGATCTCACACGTGGAACCGGAGGACACAGTGCTGAAGGACGAGAATGAACGTCTGCGGTCCGCTGTGGAACAGGGGTAACCGGCCTCATGCTCAAAGGCACAGTCACCCCAGCTGCCGTAACATACACACACACACACACACACATGGCATGGCAGCCATTCTACTGCAGACTGTCACTCTGTTATTACAGACAAATGCAGACCAGATCCGCAGAGAAGGAAAGCATAAGTCCTCCATCTTTTATCTGCAGTAGGACATGCGAGATGTCAGGTGATACCAACAGGCGGTGATGTCATCACCAGCCACCCTTCCTGCAGAACTGACATTTAAAGCTAATTACTCCATTAAGAGGGCGCTTCATTGGGCCCTGTCGGAGTGTGCCACGCACTCAGGCGTGAGAGCCGGCGGAGGTCACTCTGCACACCGCACCCACCTCTCCGCCCTCCCCTAGCAACGCCAACGCCCACAAGCTGGAGACGGAGCTGCAGGCCCTGAGGGAGAACAACGCCCGTCTCGCTGAAGCATTGCAGGAGTCCAACAATGGCGTGGAGATGTGGAAGCAGCAGCTGGCGGAGAGCAAGCAGGACGGCGACCAGCTGAGAGCCAAGGTCAGCTCCTGCCATCTCACTCAGTCAGTACTGCAGAACCCATGGCTCATGTAACATAACTAGGCTCATATTAGCTATAACTGAGGAATCTTCCCGTTATTCACGGAGTCATATTACGTGAAATACTACAAAATATATGAATGGGGACCAGTGTTGGGCATTTCAGGTCCAGAAGCTACAAATCCAGACCATAGTTTTGTTGCTCCCAACCAGCTGAGTCCTCTGTGAATGTGGCTCTTCATACTCAGCTGGTTGGTAGAAACAAAACCATGGTCTGGATTTGTAGCTTCTGGACCTGAAATGCCCAACACTGATGGGGACATTTGTGGACATTGATATACAAGCGTATTGATGTGCAAGTAGGAGGCAGCAGTGTGTGGGATCAGTGGCTGGGATCCTGCTGACGGCTGTCCGTCTCCATGGCTGTAGATCGTGGAGCTGGAAGTGCAGTGCAAGGAGATCGAGGAGGAGAAGAGGAGGAACGCCCAGCTGGCCGAGCAAGTGGCTGAGCTGGAGGCTGAGATAGACAAGAAGGACAAGGTGAGGCACACGGAGACACCCAAACAAACATGGCCGCTGAGCTTCGCCTGCCACTTCCCTACAAGTTTGCTCCGCTATGCTTCTTTTTAAAAAGAAACCAGTGCCTTTTGTTGGTTCTTATTGTGGCATGTCTGAAGGATTCTGTGAGTCGGTAACACAGCAGAGAGGGATACCGTCGGTCAGTGTCAAGGTCTTCCAGGAGAGAGGGTGCTTTTGGGGGCCGCAGCGGAGTCGGGGGGGGGTGAGGGGGAATAAGGTGTCATTGAGCATTTAGGGAAATTTGAACACATGGCCGGGTCCCAAATTGTCCTACAAAAAGTGATTAAGCTCCAAGAGGAAATGTTAATATCGACTCTTCTGAGCCGTCCTGACGTCTCCGTGGGTCTTGAGGCCAGTTCCTGTTTTCCTCCACATAAAGATGAACGACTCACTCAGTAAACCCGTTTCTCTACGCGGTGTTGTTTTTCTCTTTATTGGACTTTTGGCTGGACGTTGTGGAGGTTTTCTCTTGAAGTCACTACCTGCTATAATACATTTCTGCTGAATCTATTTTAAAATTATCTTAGTACATACTTTATACCAATCTCATTCATTCTTGGCACAATCCACCCACTGACCTTCGCTTATCCTGAACAGGGTACTGGGTATGGTGATGATTGCTGACATGCGTCATAGATCACCAACCAGAAATCGACAGCTGTTAGCTGATTTATTCTATAGCAGCAGTAACAGCAGATAGATGAACGAATATGATGGGGGGGTGATTTGTTTTTTTCTTGATCTGTTCTTGCACACAGAATATGAATAATGGGCTTTTTACTTGGAGGGGCTCTTACTCTGTGGCTTGAATTGTCATGCATTCTGTCTCGCTCGCAGCAGGTGGTGAGTCCGTTTGTTCTGTGTTTTCTACAAGGACCTTGCTATGCTTCTAAAACCTGCATTCTAGTCAGGTGGATATTTTTCAGAACCGGATTCTCCTTCTGGCCTGTGCAACAGCTGTTTGATGGCGGTGGGCCCACTGTTCAGTGGCTTCAGCCTGCCATCTTCTAGTGTAATGTAATATTTGACCAACAAGTGGGACAGTGGCTAAGGAACTTCTGCTCAGACGGCTGCAGGTCAAACTCCAGTGGATCCTTTTGTTGTAAAATTGAAAAAAGGTATCTAACCTGAAATGTGTAGGGAAGAAAAGTTCAGTAGAACATTCCATCCCTCGAAAGCCTAGAGTTTAAATGATATTCACTTACATTATTCAAGACTTCCTGGTAAAAGCATCTGCAAATAAAATGACTGATTTTCAATTATTAAAGAGACACCATACATTGTTTTCTGCTATTATCTATGCCACATCACTATCTTTTTTATGACTTATTTCCAGTCTCTTTTGAGCTTCCCTAAACTCCCCATAATGTGTGATTAACGGGGCGAGCGCTTGCATGTGGGGGCCCCACTGACGGACTAGCATCCCGTCCAGGTGGCACCCTGAATCCCGTAACCCTGTGCTTCCTGTGACGTGTCACTGTCCCCGTCACCCAGTACAGGGACA
>JABFEB020000020.1:15065523-15083320 GCA_019775895.2 Stomatorhinus ivindoensis | reverse complement strand
CCCGCCTGCTCGGACGTGTTGACTGTCTGTGTGTCTTGCAGGAGCTGAATGAGCTGAGGACGCAGGCTGAGATCATTCCTAAACTGATGGACGAGTGTGAAACCATTAACCAGAAGCTGGAGGTAAAAGGCACCGGATAATCTCAGGGGGGGGGGGTTGGGCATGGGGGTCACACGTCGCTGCTGGGGACAGCACAGCCCACCGGTGATACGGCGGTAACCTGGAGTAGCATGGCGAAGCTGCAAGGCAGCTGTGTGGCACAGGCCAGGCTACCAATGATCCGGCTTGCTGAGGGAGGGGGGTAGGGGCCACTGCGACGGCCACCCAGCTGTGACTCACGGGGAGCCGAGTCACTGCGAGGCTCGCTGAGTCTCAGGCGCTCAGCGCATAAAGACACACTGCCTATATCTGGAATGGTCAGATGGATGGATGGATGAATGGATGGATAGAGGGACAGATGGAAGGATGAATGGATGGATGGATGGATGTCAGATAGATGATGGACAGAGGGATCTTTGTTCCCGCCAAATACACACAAATAATGTCAATGTTCAATAGTTATGTTTTTATAGTAATAATAGTAGCAATATTTCCAGTTTCACTGCCGTATGGCTACAAAACTGTCTTTGGTCTTTGTGATTTGTAGCTGGCCGAGACAAAGAACAAGGACCTGGAGGATAGGATGGAAACCCTGCAGGCCGACATAGAGGACAGCCACCTGAAGCAGGACCAGCTACGTGTGGAGCTGAAGCGGTTCACCGACATCCTGGATGGCAAACTGGACGAGCTGCACGAGTTCCGGCAGGGGTTGTCCAAACTGGGGATGGATAACTGAGAGAGCCGGCCGGGGGCACCCCTCCCTCCGAGAAAAGGCAGGAACAGAGAGGAATTTGCTCGCTGACTACAGCGCTCTATTTACTCAGATGTTCTCACGCTGGCGTTTTGATTTTTTTTGTAACAGTTGAACTGATGGTTCTCAATTGTAACACTGCTGCAATGAGCCATTTCCTGGCAGATGGGGAGAGGGGGGTGGGGGGGGGGTGACTAACGGGTGGCAGATATGGTCTCAGATGCCAGATAAACTCTTTGTGCCTGGTTCTTTCCACGAGGGGCCACTTAATGACGTGCGGCACCTCAGACACACACGGTACAGCGCGGTAATACGGCAGAGCAATAACAGGGAGGGCTGCACGCCGCCCCAACCCACGACCAGGACCTGCCGGACGGCGGCCATTTGTGATGTGGAAAATGAAGCCTGGAGCCAGGCTGAGTGCCTCGCCGGCGACCCCCGGTGGACACCGTGACAGCTGGGACTACATGCACATACACAAACTGCACGGCATCTCAAAGTGCCTCAGGTCCACCTGCTCGCAAAAGCACCCCAGCTCAGGAGATCTCAATAATTTAGTACTAGCAAGTCTAATTAAAATATTATAAAAATTATATATATGTGTGGGCGTGCATGTCTGCAAGAATGAGGTGATCTATACAGTACATACACATTTGTTGTGCATTACTATGGATGGAGAATGAAGATCCATCCCAAAGTCAACAGTCGACAGCATATGAATGCGGACGTGCAACACAACCATTAGCACAGAATAGGAAAGGACCGGCATTCACTACATACGTGAACATACAGGGTGAAAGTGGACAAGCAATCTGAACATGAAAGAGCAGATGCAGGTGGACCTTCAAAAGAAACATGAACAGAAAAGATGAAGGTGGATCTTCAGAAGGAACATGAACAGAAAAGATGAAGGTGGATCTTCAGAAGGAACATGGATCTTCATGAGAATGACCAGGGAAATACACAGTGATTCCAGGCTCCTCCAAAGCCCACCAGACAGAGAGCTTCTGCTGATGCCGTGATGGTGCATCGTGAACATGGTGTGCAGACTCGCATGTGCAAAGGAACATAAGCAGACAATAGCCACATATTGTCAGCAGAAGGCTGAAGATTTGCTGTGCCCAAGCCGGACTTTCTACACGGCCGCGCGTGCAAGAGTGTGTGTGTGTGACATGGGAAGGGTGGATCCATAAAAAACAGTACATCTTTTAATTAGTAGTTCACATGAGGAGTGTATTTCCTGCAGTACTGTGTCTTTGTGGTGATTTTACTTTAAAGTTTTTTTTTGTGCTGGGTGGGTAATTTATATACCAGTATTAAGTATTAACAATTAATAATTAAAAAATAACAGCCCACACAATCCTTCAGTGCGGGGAAGACAGATATTTATGTTGGTGCCTGCAGACTTGTCAGTGAACCACTGACCCCCCCCCCCCCCCATCTCTGGATGGTGGGATTCCTACAGGACACACGCTCCTGGGGAGACAGATTACACCCTGCTATCTTTCATAAAGCTTCTATCATCTACAACAATATAGTGCAGTGTTGATAATACTGGCCCTTTTCCTTCCATGAAAATCTTGTACACTGCAATGATCTTTATTTCATTTCTGTACCACAAATAGATGATTACTGTTAAAGTATAGTTTCATTTAAAAAAACGTGGCGTCTGCCTATCTTTTCTTCAGCAATGCAAGGTAAGCAAGAGGATCGCATTTATTATAAAAATGTGGTAGGACTCAAAGAAGCAAGCAGTCTAATGCATTATCTGCATATATACCGCTTGACTGTTTGAGTTCGAATACGTTTATCGAGAGGATAAGTGCGGTTTCCTCCTGGCTACAAATCGTGCTGCCTTCTGCCAGCAGACTTGAGGGAGAGAGCACGTATGGAGACGTTTACATATTGGGCCCGGAAGCCGGGGTCCTGTTCACACCGCCTGCGACGCTGCAGTCTCGCATGTCCGTCAGCGACTCCCGCCGACTCATTCCCCTGCATCTGCCGTCATGTGGGAGGGAGACTCCGGCAGTTCCGCGGCACCGCAGCCCCCGATCCCACGCCCCCCTCCCGCGTTGCTGTGACGAGTGGGCGAGATGGCGGAATACAATTAAAACCGAGATGCAACCGTGGGGTACCTCCGCAGAGCCATCCTGTTTCCATAGCAACGCCCAGTTGCCGGGATGGCTGCATTCCGCGTGTGTGGCCATCACCCTAGGCGAGCCCCCCGCCCGGGGTGTCCTCTCCCACGGCCTCGACCATGCCGAGGGGTCCGCTTCAGCGCTGGCTCACCGAGCCCATTGGGCAACGACACGGGACCGGCGGAAAGTGTGGGCTGCTGCTGCTGGGCTCAGGAGGATGAGAGGGCGTTTGGGTGGATGAGTCAAAGAGCCCCCCCCCCACACCATGCAGGGACGATCTCCAGCCCATCGCTGTCAGGAGGACCGGCAGCCTGCAGTGCCCAGCCCCAATCCCGCACGATCCACCTAGTCCTGTACTAACCTTGTACTGACCATCTAAAACAAGTAATCCCTTTTTAAATCTACCTATTATGGAATCCACTCCTACCACAATTAATTTTAAGTAATTTATTAGAGTTATAAGTTTAGATTTAAGCTCCCTAAGGCCCCTTGTAAGACCCCTGGAATCTAGCAACATGCGCAAAGGTAACACTATGTGCTGTATGAGTTATACCCAGTCCCTTCCGGGGAAAATGCAGCGAGGACACTGCAGCCACAGTATGGTGGCATGCATGCCACACCTGCTCAGGGACAGCAGTCACAGTCTGACTACATTACAAGGCATGATTCTCTCCCCACATCTCACAATACAAGCCTGGAAAGTCGACACGTTCCCTTGTAGATGGTGAGCTCTGATTTACATCCCCCCACTTCTCAACAGGTCCTATTTTTAAGCTCTTTGGCTAAGTACAAAGCCTCGGTGCTAACGCCCCATCTTCTGATGTGACATGAAACCCACACACTACACGAGTTGCTACCCGAAGAAACCTGTGTCCTGGACTTATGTGGGCATGCTAGCTCTCTCATTCATGACAAATAAGATTAATAAAAAACAAATTCCTTATTCCGTGGTTAATAGGCATCTACAGAGAGAATGTATGGATCCTGCATCCCTTGTGTCTTGTCCTTTAGGTAGAAAAACCTCATAATTACTGCCTGCTGGTTCCTGCCAGGAGCAGAGAGAGAGCTCTTTCAGGGTGTGACTCATCCGTCCATCGCCACGCCACCCTCTTCCCTGACCTTCGATCTGCCACTTGCACACACGTGCACGCACACGCGCACACACACACACACACACACGCGTGCGCGCACACACACCGCTGCGCCAGCACACGTTTAGTTTTCAGGCACAACGTTTCACCCTACCTCTGCTGCAAACAGCACTTCTTTGCAAAGTGTGTAGTTACAGTATGGAATATCCCTGTTTAGGTAGTGCAGGCTAAAACCCTGGGTTCCTTTAAATCAGAGCTAGATAAGATTTTTACATCTCTGAGCTATTAGTTAAGTTCTCCCCAAAAGAGCCTAATGGGCCTAATGGCCTCCTCTCATTTGTAAATTTCTTATGTTCTTAACAAATTGCTGGAATGTGCCGAAAAGGTCACGTGGCCAGAGATGGCCGGACCTCTGCAGGTCCTCCCGTGACATGTGACTTTCAGGCTCCGTGCTGTTAACGCTGCCAAAGATGGGACATGGGTATCCAGGTTCTCTAACTCACCAGCCCCCACCAACAGGGCTCCTCCTACTGGTGAGTGGAAAAAGAGGCAATGGCTGTGGGGGCTGTGTAGGGTGTAGCAGCAGCACAGCGTCTATCACCCCCTTTGATGTCCCCAAGAAGAGTTTGCGTGGGCTGTTAAGCATCTGCAGCTGTCCATCGCTACTCTGCCTCAGGTCTCTGTGTCTGTTTAAAAGCACAGATCAGGCTGGTCAGGGCAATCAGATCTTAAAAGGTGGACATACTGATTGTCCTGAGTGGCTATCGCTTCGCAGTCCTTCCCGTTTAGGGGTAAATGTTCACACCATCGGGCTTTAAGTCGACACAGCAGGAATCCTCCAGGGATCTGTGACCAGATCAGGGGATAGCTGCAGCTTCTTTATAATGATGAAACTCACAGGTTCTTTCCACATGTCATTTTTCAGTGTTCACTGTGACACCCTGCTACCCCCCCCCCCCCCACACACACACCCCCACTGCATCACCATCGACGCTATACCCCCCGCTTCCCCTGCGTATGGAGTTTGCAGCTGATATTGGTGCAACTTAGTTGCCAGGGAAACACCATCCTTGCAGGCTCCATCTTCTTTAAGTTGTCAGCCTCTTGTGTTGTTCCGTATTCGTGTGAAACCGTTTACGCGCTGCCGATAAAATGCGTTTCCGCAGCTTTCTTTCTGAAATAGACCCAATAGCGACACTTCAACATCATTCTGCGCCCCTTTGAGCACATACGTGCTAAACAAGACGGTGACGTTTTATCTTATATAACTGTACACCGGAAAAGAATATTTAAATGATCATTACTCCGCCCATCTCCCATTCCCTTATTATTTAAGTATTCAGTCGAGGCTTATATACAATCGATACTAGATCACAGTAAAATAAAACAACAGTATAAAAACAACAACGAATCAATGAACACGAGATGCCCGATCTTATATAAGGAAAAACATCAAAACTACGTTACATAACTATTAAAAACCGTTTGTGATACATTATAACAGATTTTAGTGATTCAAAATAAGTGCGAATTTTTTCACAAAATAAATATTTTAATTTGAAATGTGTCGCGTCTCACTTTGGTCTAAGATGTATAACCATCCGATTCAGTGAAATTCTGGAACAATACAATCACCTGACCAGCAGTGCCGTCGGAAACGGGACAGAGACGTTTCCCTCTAATACGGGCTTTTTAAAAGTTGGGTGAGTGAATTTGTAGATGTCATAGCCAGTAAAATTCTGAATAATAAAAAATTGAAATGATCAGTCATCCAGTGGAAACATCTTACTTAAGAGTCTGTGTGTGTGTGTGTGTGTGTATCAACCGAGTTTCTAGACAAGCGGGGAGGACTCCTTGAGTCACGGCGGGCTGAGGCGTCATTCTAAACGCCCTTCATGCAGAGCCGCCCACCGGCACCGGGCGCTACGGCCCCCTCTCTGCCGGGGGGAGGCGCTCCGGTGTACAGTACGAGTTAGATCACATTTGTAGAAGAACAGTACTTCACAAGCGGTTGAATAACTACTTAAAACTACATAAATGCTTTACAAATAAATATAGACGTTAAAATGAGATTCATTAACGGGAAATATGCATAGATTACTAAACAGGCATAGATAATCAGAGTAGCTATGTACACCGCTAAATTATAAGAAAATAGGCTCGGTAAGTTAATGTGATACAAGATACCAAATACAAACGCAACTCACCTCCACAATACATCGACACCTTTGCTTGCGACCTATTAGGCTGTATATTTACCAATATTTCCCGAATAGTACTGAGACCACATTAAAGGTGCCCCTTAAACACGTATTTTTCGCACTTGTTACGTCTGTAACCAGTGGGTTTAACGCTAATGTTGGATGTAGGGGTATGTTTATGAGGCTATTTATTGAATACCTTTTTACAGTTATACTAATTGACCCTGATTACCTTGATGAGGCATTCTGGCACTTGGCCCTGTCTGCTTTGGACCTCCGATCTGGTACCGGTAAGTGGGAGTGATTACGGCCATAACAGGTGTTTATTCTGAAAGGAACTTCATCGTCGACTGTCCTTAACAATAATCCTAACCGTCTATCAACGGTAGCTTCATGTGCTAGTGGAAAAGTCGACATTATAAAATTCTTGTAGCAGTTCCGTCTTGTTCACTCGTAGATGGTGGGGAGGTTGAACGTTGACTAGTGCGCACACTTTCTGGGGGAGGGGAAACCTGATAGGTCTCGGCGCCGGGTCCAAAAAATGCCCCCCCCCCCATCAAATAAAAGATGATTAGATAGATAGATAGATAGATAAACTTTAAAGTAAATCACAAGTTTAAGATATTTATTTAATTTGTCACTGCAGCTCCTGCACACGGTTAATGTCCAGCGAAACACAGCGGTCCTGGCTGGCACTGCCTGTGGTTGAAACTGCCCCCCCGGCTATATTTGTCAGCAGCTGCCGCATCGCTTACTAAGCAGACATGAGCATGACGGCTAATTTTACCGCCAGCGGCCATCGTGCGCACGATCTTTAGTACGTCAAAGTAGCAAAATCCTCAGAAACGGCTCCACGGCACCAAGGTATCATAGCATTTATTTCTTCAACGTAAAAAAAGGCAAAAAACAAAGTTTTTTTTGCGAACATAATATTTCGACAAGGTATGACGGTTTAAGTCAGACAACGTGAGTGTGTTTTGCTTGGAGACGGCGTTTTCATTAGGAATGTTTTGAATTGCTTCAAATTAATTTCTAAGTCATTTCTAAGCTGACCAGCATAACTTTTTTAACATCTATTTTAGGAAGGCGCTAGGGCCACGTTTGAGTATAGGAATAGTGTCCTACCGTTTATACTACGTATTGTACTGCTGTAAAAATTAGACATTATGTGGAGTATTGGACAGATGTGTGCATTTCTTTGATCATTATCAGTAATTTGTGTGAATGATTTGTTTGTAAGCTTAGGTAAAGCTTTTTTTTTTGCTTAATAAATGGGTAACAGGCCTTACAACAACATATAAGACTGTATTCCTCAATTTTCCAGTTTTGGGTCTCAGAGTGTATAATAAAGTACATTTATTTAAACTAAGGACAAACATTTTTTGTTCTGCAGTATTAGATCATAATAAAAAACATGAAATGTTCTGATCTCTCCAGGTCCTTCGGGCAGAAAGGACTGGCGTGCCTCCCTTAAAAAGGCAGATCTGTCAGTATGGAGGAGCAGGATCTGTACAATGCAGAAGAGGGCAGCGCTGAGGACCAGCGGGAGGTTTGGGGTGGCAGCGCTGACGGAGAGCCAGACAGAGAGCTGCGTGTCCCGGGGAAAGCGGAGCGACACGGCAGACAGAGTAGGACAAAGATCGCGGAAGAGAAACGCCTAAAAGAAAAAAAACGAGTCACTCATCCACCCTCCACGTTCCAGCGCTTCTCGGTGGACACCAATGAGTCTCTGCACTTCGAGCCTTACATCCCGTCAGACGAGGATGAGCCGCGATCACCCAGCTTCAGGGGAGCGACGGTGTACAGCGACGAGGTTTTCGAGGAAGAGGGTGAAACAGAGGAGGGGCCAGCGACGGAAGATGCGGGTGGGAGTAGGGTGGACCTTAAAGAGGGGCTCGGGGGGCACAGTGAAAGAGACCCCCCCGTCGTCTTCTGCATGGACTGCAAGGTGCCCACCAAGGCTTCCCAGAAGCTGTTTGGACCTCACAAGGACCATCGGGTGATCCAGATATCCAGAGCAGCAGACGAAGTCAAGGTAACATGACATATGTCCAGAAGGGGTTTAGAGAGACCGCTTCATTGACAATGTAGGATAAACAAGGTTTTGAGGAACCATTAAGAAATAAACAGTGTGAGGACCCTGTTTTAAAGAAACAATTTACCCAGTCGTGACACTTGAAGCCTATGAAAAGAAAGAGGGTAATAACATTTAAATGCAATACCCAGAAGTTATTAAAAAGAGTAGTAGGATCATCACTTGTCATAAAGAGCCCGGCATGAGGTCCCATAGTGGTGCTCCCTGTGTCCTACTGATTACTGCTGTACATCCCATCTTCCATCCCAGGAAGACCTTCAGAAAGGAATGCACAAGCTGGAGGAGCAGATTGGCCTGATGGAGAACTTTGCAAGCCACTTGGAGGAGATATTCATCACTGTAGAAGTAAAAATGGAATGCCTGTTAATCAGTGGGCTAATGGAGTCTCACACTGTACTAGAATCCATGCTGGGGGGGGGGGGGGTGTCTAGTGGGGACTCTCCAAAAAGAAAGATCTAAACGAGTCAAACGGGGGAGATTTAGAAACATAGAAACATGGTCCATTGCCCATTGGTCAGATGAGGTGAGGTGAGGCATTTATCAGAGACCTGGTCAATCAGGGAGGATGAATATTTTGTCACACCTCAGTAAGGCTACAGTTTCCATCTCTCCATCCTCCACCAGTTGATCTCAGTCAGGATGACTGTTCTGTATATAGTGTACCTCTCCTCTTTGACAGTTACACTGTGTATTGTTTGATTTCAATCATTTGAATCATATTTATTATATAGCACATTGAGAGGCACCTTATTGCCTGCGGTGATGGTATTTCAAGGCAAGTCCCCTCCAGTTGTGGTCTTAAGTCCCGTTACCTTGTATGGTTTTTGACTGTCCCAGATGAAAGATTACCAGTGTGGAAGAATCATGGCGATATCTTTGGCCGTGGCTCCAAAACGGTGGTCCTGCATGGCGCTGTCAGAGAGGTGCAAAGACAAGCACTGTCACAGTCGTACAACCAAGGATAGGCTGGGACATTTTATATGACTGGCTCACAATGTCACTGCTGTTATGACCTACGTCTCCTAACCAACCAACGCCGATGACGACTTTCTCTTGCATATAGACTCACGTCATAGCCTGTTCAGTAGGTGTTATCATCGATGTCATATTTACATTTATTACATCCATGTCGCACAGTGTGGCCAATGCGATTGCTGAAATCACACAGTCCATAGAAGGCATTAGTTAGGGGGGGGACTCGGGTGGATGGGGGTGAACTGGACCCATATCTGTGCAGGAGAACTTTGGCAGGCAGGAGCAGAACCTGGAGCAGCACTACAACGACGTGCTGCAGGTCCTGTCCCAGCGCAACGAGCAGGGGGCAGCCCAGCTCCAGGACAAGAAGAAGCTGAAGCTGGAGGCCTTGTACACACAGCTACTGGAGTGTGGAAAAACCCTGGACGTGTCCAAGGAGCTGATAGAGGAGGCACAGCAGATCTACAGGAGCGAGGACAAGACGGCATTCCTGCAGGTCCGCCACTGGCAATGTTCATTTAGCCCTCTGTTATTGGTGAGACGGATCTGGGTTTTAATTTAAAATATAAAATGTCTTAACAGGCTGTCACTCCTGCATTACGGAGGTAATATGACCTAAGCTATTCAGCGTGAGTATAGATGGCTTGTTGGCTGGAATAGCCCTCGCAAGTGAAGTCTCCCATTGCATTGGAACGCCCGCAAAGCATGCAGGGAGCTAATTACTGCGACTGCTAACCTGCATGCATGAGCTAGCATCTAAGATGGGAGTCTGACCCTCTGTGTCTTTTCGAAGCATTTTTACAAAGCTCCGTGCGATTATAAATAATGTCTTGTCCCTGAAATAAGTCATTGGTTGCAGACTGAGGTGTGTCGTGACATTTATGTGATGCTTCTAGGCACGAGTTCCCCATTCACGGTTTGGTATTAATGCACACATACATTTGTCTTGAAGCAGAATAGAAGAATTGTCCCAAGATGAGTCAGAAATCAAGCTGTCAGCCTCCATGGACTTTGAAAATACTCCAGTGGATTTCTCAGATGTTAAGCAAATGATGGATTCAATCAATATTCTTCCAGGTTCAGTGACTCCAGCTTTCCTTCCAACCTTGAATACTCAATTAATTGACTATTATCAGAGCATTTACAATTACGTGGAACAAAAGGATTTGAGTTATATAGCTTATGATGTGCTATGTGTTTCAGCCCTGTCTGAAGACACAGTCCCTTTAAACTGATGAACTAGTTTCCCAATCCAATCCTCAGGAACCCATAGATAGTCCATCAGGTGCTGAGAGAGAGCAAAGATGTGGCCTGTATGGCAGAGAACTGGGAGGGGGCAAAAATGTAGACCGTCTATTGGTCCCCAAGGACAGGATTGGGAAACGCTGCTCTAGGGGCATAACAGAGCCATTGATATGACCCCTGTTCTGTTTCAGCCCCCTCCGCCCCCGTCATCAATCCCCAGGTCCCCAACTCAGCCTCAAGCACGTCGGCACGCGTATGCTGGAGCCTGTTCTCCAATGACACTGTGGATTTCTACGACCTGCATTACCATCCTGTGCTGGATGATGCAACGTTCACCGGCCTGCAGGCCCAAGACGGTAAGGGGGGGGTAGGACAGTGTGACACGCCCAGTACCTAAAATGGCCAACGGCCTTCACAAGTCTGACCAAAACTGTGTGCTCAAGTGGGCTGTGCTCGAGGTCTGTGCTCTCCATCTTTGAGACGTGTTAAGGCCATTTCACACCGAACGCGGCATGAGAAAATGACACTAATTCGATGGATCAGTAACTTTCACACCAAACATGATGCAAAATTTTCACAAACGATTGAGAAAAGTTCGCATAGCGAAAGGAATTGGCGACGCATGCTAGCATCAGTGGAAATAAGTTTTTCTGGTTTTTTTTGCAAACAAGTGAAAAGAAAAAGGTGAAGATACTGATATATTCAGTTTTTTAAAAAGCTTTTAACTTTACGATGACTCTTTCTGATGGTATTGGATATTTATTGTATTCTATTGTTTACAAATCAAGCAAAAATAAAAATTGTAGTATAATATACCACAGGTAACCCTGCCAATAGTTATAAATTTGTTATATATTAAACTGTGGGCCATGGTTTAATATTATCCCCGAAGCGTATTATAAACCATAACAAATTAAGGAAAAACAAACAAAACTAAAACAAAAACACAAGCAAACGAACATTAAATAAAACAAATACAAGCAACCAGATCAGCTGCAAAACAGCATAACGTACCTTTGCCGTCAAATAAGACCAGCTAGCAATGATATGTGGATGAACATTCTCTTGATCAGAGAGGTTTTATTTTGAGAATCAATTCTAATGATAAATTATAAGGGGAAAAACATGAAATTTTAAATGTTAATACTATTATAAGGAGCAGGATATGAACCACTTTTGGCAGGGTTACTCATGGTATCGCCCATCATTACTGGCTAGTGTTGTTAACAAAATGAAAGGTTTTTTTCCTATTTAAAAAAGCTGCTTACATCCTACTGGCCGTTCGTTTTTGATCACATTGAAAACCGCAGGAGTCAAGCTCTCTCCGAGTAAAAAAAATGATGACTCATAAAAATGCAAAATTGTCAGACTTCGTATGAAAGACTTCATTGAAATATGTTTGTTCATTTCAGAATGATGTCATTTGTTTTTTTTTTTGGTGGAAAAAAATCAAACTTGGTGTGAAACAACCTTAACTGTTTGGGCTGAATGATAGAAGCAGGGTACAGAGTAAATGCGAAGTGAGAAGCAGCTGAGGAAGATCCGGTATCAGCAAGGCATCCTTTTTCTCTCCTTTTTTCCCCCATGATTCACCTCTCTCAGGACACCTCTTAAGGATATAAGCACTGTGCATTTGTGAATGATGCTTTGAAAAGTGTGTCTGTGAAATCCACACGATTAAGAGGAGTCCAGACCTGGACTGGGCTAGCAGTCTGCTTTTGTCAAAGCCAGTGTCAGGTTTCATCTCAAGGGCTTTGCTTGCTCTCAAAGATTCCTGTAGGCAGCTCGTCCAGGAAGTTCACTGGTCCCCACAACGTGGCGAATGGCTGCTCTTATATTGTCACCCCCAGCATTGGAGATCAGGGTAAAGGAGACGTACTGTACCGCGAAGGACCTGCTGCCCAACGCACAGTATGAGTTCTGGGTGACGGCGACAAACACCACAGGCGTGAGCCCCGCCAGCGAGAAGGCCGTGTACATGACGGGTAAGGGGCGCTCCTCCACAGGTGACCCCTCCTTTTAGGTGACCCTGCCCCGCCTCTGAGAGCATCTCCCCCCCCCCCACAGTACCCTCGCCTCCCATCATTAAGCCACGGGAGTGCGCCAGCTGTCCCGAAGCGGCGCTGATCCGCTGGGAGTCCGGCAACGCCAACCCCGTGGATTCCTACACCATGGAGCTGAGCGAGATCGGGGCTGAGGGAGACGCCGACGGCATGACTGAGTGAGGCAGCCTCGGCCGGGGGAGACGGACGGGACACACGGGCTCAGATGGGTGGATTACAATGGGCCGCGGCGCGGCGTAGAGGATGTGATGCCATTATTCACACATTACTTTACTCCAGCACTGATCGCCAACCCCACCTAAGTCTAACACCTATGCCTCTCAGACTCATTCTGCATGTACGGTGACCTCCCCTTAATGTCCCCCAAGGTCCATAGTGGCTGTCCCCACCTGCGAGTGCCTTGTCCAACTGCAGCCAGGTCGGCACTATTCCATCTGCGTCAGGGCCGTGAATATCGGGGGTCCCAGTGAGCGCAGCGAGCCCATCATCATCCAGACCACAGGTGGGTATCACCCCACCCAAAGCATGCATGTAGATGGCTTAGCACCTCTGAACCTTGAAACCTGCATCTATTCCTGCTGAGTTAAGCTGGCAGATCTCTGCAACTCTGCCCGGCATAAGTGCCTGGAAGATGGATGCACGTGTATACAAACACACACACAAATCTAACCGCTCTGGGTTTCACCCTTGGGACGGCAGGCACATCCTTCCACCTGTTGGAAGACACTGCCCATCCCTGCCTGTCCATCTCCAGCGATGGCCTCACCATGTTCTACACCGACGAAGACTTACCCCTCAGCGGCATGGTTTTCAGCGACAATACCTTTGCCCGGTACGACCTCTGAGGCCAAGCAGAAAACTCATGCGGCTCACGTCGAGAAAGCGTTACATCTGTCTCACTAGAACAGCATGGGGGAGTTAATGACTTAAATGTAAGAAATACATTAGACCCCAAAATGCATAATGTAATCAAGTAATCAGGAAAAATGGCAAAGTAACAAGTAGTAAAAAATCACTGCAATCTTGGCTGTTTAACAAAGTCTTGCTGTTTAAAGGGAACCTAGGTCCTGTCTGCATATTTCCGCTGTTTATAATTAAAGTTCACGTTTGAAAATATTGTAATAAAAAAACCAGAGCGAGCAGCTCATGGTGCAGGTGTGTACACCTGCTGGCAGACTGTCTGCTCTTCGCGGCAGGGCACCAGATGTAGTCGCAGATGGACTCCCCCCCCCCCCCCGCTTTCAGGTGCGTAGCGGTGCTGGGAGAGCTCATCCCCGTCCGCGGGAAGCACTACTGGGAGGTGGAAGTGGAGGACAAGACAGAGTTCAGAATTGGCGTGGCTTATGAAGACACCCAGAGGAACGGCTTCTTGGGGGGGAACAGCACCTCCTGGTGCATGCGCCATGTTATCACACCTTCCAGGTGAGAGTGCTCTACATACCAGAGATGGTAGGACTTAGCTGCACCAAACCACAAGGCAGGTAAGAGTAACAAATAATAACCTTTAAGCCAACCCATGGGCATTATGGGAACAATATTGAGCAAATGAAAGATGGTATTAGGTTATCTGCTTGAGCAATATAGTGATAGGGCTGTTCCCATGGCAACACCATGTTTTGCAAACCAGCAATCCACAGACTTTTGCATCAGACAGTCTGTCAAGACCGTACGCACAGCAAGAAGTAGAGGGTCTCCACAACTTGCTGCCTCTAAAACAGGCCTCATGTGATTCTTAGGCACAAGTATGAGTTCCTGCACAATGGCTGGACCCCGGAAATCCGGATTACGGTTTATCCCAAGAGGGTCGGTGTCCTGCTGGACTGTGATGCGGGGAAGCTGTCCTTCTTCAATGCACACCTGGCCCAGCACCTCTATACCTTCCAGTGCCGCTTCCTGCACCACGTGCATCCCTGCTTTGCTTTGGACAACCCAGGCGCTCTCACGCTCCACAACAGCATCGCTGCTCCTGCTTACACAATGTTTAACTGATCTCAGCTTCTGTCTGCTTCAAAAATGCCTGATGTTTTTTTGCAAGGCAGAACCAAGGACATACTAAAAGTTTTTAGCTTGAATTTCAAACCTCACAGGTACTTTGGTCATTAGATGACCAAAATAATCCACATCTATGCTTATTATGGTGTTAACAGAGCTGAATTAGAGCCCAGTGTGTTCCAGAAAAACCTAAATTCCAATATTGCCTTGGCTTTATCTAGGTTACCCCTTGTTAAACAATAAAATAATAATCCAGATTGATGTTTTGACATCAATAAAGTCTGATACCAGCTTTTTCACGACAATTTATTAAAAGGTTTCAGCTACGCCGGTTATTAAAGAAATAAAGGGATATGCTGCATGTAGGCTACACGAATCTGTGTTTCTTAGACTACTGCATGTAAAAACTGGAGGGAAAATAGGTGAATAGTGTGACAGACTGTAAAAGATAAAGCGAACTGGAACCATAACTGGCGATATTAACCCTGATCACTGGTGCTGACTCCTAAGGACCCAGGTTAATGGATCGAGCACAAAAATGCAGAATAGCTACCAGACTGTCATCTAAAGCAATAGCCACAATTTAGGTTTGCGTCATGTAAGATTTTTTTTTATCCACTGGCAAACGCATGTATTATTCTCGTCAAAATGAACAGCAAACCAAACTGACTCCACTATCAATATTTAGATTGGATGACCGGTCAATACCTCTTACCATGTACCCTAACGCTGATCAGCTAATACAATCCGAGATAAACGGCAGCATATCTCCCCCTTAAGTTTGAGGCCGGTAGTGTCACCCAGTCACCCGTTTGTCTCCATCGTGATGCATATAGTTTAGATACTTGTGCTAGAATGCTACTTTACACCCAGTCAAATCTCAGATTGGCCAATTTATATGTAGCAGCTTAATAACATTAACAACAAATTTTATATTTGCATATCCTGCGTGAATAATCTTTTTTTGCCCTCACATTAAATTGCGGTGCTTTATCAAAACGTGATTACCGGTGTGATGCGCCTTTGGCAGCATCTAATAGATTGTGGCTGAACTTCACCTGCCTCTGATCTCAATATTAGCAATGTTGCAGTCAATGAACTTGCAGTTAACATGTAGCCTACTTATGATTAAAGAAAAACCGCGAAAACAGATCTCCAATCCAGTCTGCGAAAGCCGTTCCCATCAGGTTTGTGTAGATCCGAGCTTGCGTGTCTGCAAAACCCCCCCTTCGGTGTGTGGGTAACAGGAGGTAGTTAACCCTACATGGTGAGTTTGATAATGTTATGCTCCATTACTGTAATGCGCCTCCACGTGGGAAAATCAAGAAGAGCAGCGGTTTATTTTAAACTTTGAAATAGCAGTGCGGGATCTTCAAAGAACTTAATATATTTAAATTGAATAAATGGCGGATATAACATTTTAAAAGATTCAATTGAGCTTAGGGTTTTATGTACAGATCACTTGGTGTTTATCTTCCGTTTTGATGGCATCCAATGTGAAAAATCAGCCTACTGTTTAATACAGTATATTATATAAATACGGCATACGTAGGCCAAACATACGTCTGAAGGTTTAGAACTTACAGTTGCTGTAGGTGTTGATGAAAAGATGACGGCACGTAACTCAATGCGACGAATAAACTTTGGACCCTACTGCATCTAATTCTCCGTCTGACAAGCACAAAACTGATAAGTTTATCGAAACACTTAAACAAAACTTAAATCATTAAGACCGGGGTATCAAACTCCAGTCCCGGAGGCCGGAGCCCCAGGACTGGCGCAGTTCGACGCCCCTACATTAAGAAGTAATACAGGAATGATACGTCATAAATTAACAATACTAGTCTACTTGGGGAAAGTGGACAGGGCACTCCGTGAGGAATGGGCGTGACAGTATGTTTTAATTGTTCCCGTAATGGATGCTATATTTAAGCTTAATTATGCAAGTCTGCTTGCATAAAGCTTAATTAGAATTTCATCCAACCGCTGTTCAATACTAAATCAATTAAAATAACCCTTAAGGCCCCAAGGTTGCCAACTGTCACGCAAGAACTCTTACGGCAAATGTATATAATTCCATTATAAACATAAAATTAGCTGCGTCAAAAGCGCTGGGGTAGTTAGCGCGCCGTATAGATTTTTTACAAGGTAATAAAACTGTTCCGTACATGTAAATGAGTGTGCAGAATCACGCCAGGCAGCTAACCGAAGTTTACAACCCCGAGGCTCCAGCATTCGGCTCGCCTCTCAGCCCAAAGCAGCACTCACTGTTAGCGCCTTGTGGGGTGTGATGAAGCGCTTGCGTCACGGTCCTCGTGTGACCGTATAATCGTCAAATTGTTTAGCACCGTAATATTGCAGGTCAGTTTCGAGAAACCCAATTTTTAGAACCCAAGTGCAAACACCTATAAGTCCGCTAATCGCTCCCTGTTCGCGCGAATGGGAGGGGTTTATAACGAGGGGCCTGACATCCTATCGCCTATCCCTGACCCTCGTTATAACCCCCCCCCCCCCCACTCTACACTCAGCGATTTAAAGTTGAGTTACCGCACTTATCCTTATTAAAGCCGCGGTCTGAACGCTGTCTTAGACAGAAACACGAGCAGCAGGTACAGGGACCCCACCAATTATACCAAGTAGCTTAACAATAACCACCTACTTAAAAATAATCTGGGAAAAACCTCAGGCAGCTTCGAGAATTATAAATCGCGGTAAGATTTATTGGTCGAAGCTTCTAAAGAGAAAGTATGATTGAAAAAAAATAGCAGCGTCATGTTAATGGTGGTTGAACTTGACGTTTCACGGTGAGTGACGCGCACTTTCCATCCATCCATCGAGCCCCTTTGCTGGTGCTTTCGGGTGTTTTCACACCAGCATTTAGTCTGGTTAAAATGGACTCGGATGTTTTTCTTTTAAATATGGGACTTTTAGCATGCTTCCAAACGGTAAACTACGTTTTTATGAATTTTATTCAGTTACAGGCCAGAAGCCCTTTCACAGACTATGCTCATATTATATGGAAGCTTATAAGGTGCAAAATTCAATTGGCAATGCAATATGCAAAATGGCTATACAATATGCAAAATGACAATGCAATATTCAAAATGGCAACGCAATATTCAAAATGGCAATGTAATTCTGCATTTC
>JABFEB020000020.1:15044708-15058566 GCA_019775895.2 Stomatorhinus ivindoensis | reverse complement strand
GACAGCATTATCCAGTGCATGAGACAGCATTATCCAGTGCATGTGACAGCATTATCCAGTGCATGTGACAGCGTTATTTAGTTCCTGTGTCAGCATTATTTAGTTCTGGTGTCAGTGTTATTCAGTTCCGATGTCAGCGTTATTCAGTTCCGGTGTCAGCGATATCAATGCATGTGACAGAATTCAGTTCCTGTGTCAGCGTTATTCAGTTCCTGTGTCAGTGTTATTCAGTGCATGTGACAGCATTGTCAGTGCATGTGACAGCGTTATCAGTGCATGTGACAGCGTTATCAGTGCATGTGACAGCATTATTCAGTTCCTGTGACAGCATTATTCGGTTCCTGTGTTAGAGTTATTCAGTGCATGTGACAGTGTTATCAGTGCATATGACAGTGTCATTTAGTGGATGCAACAGCATTATAACTCATTACACAGGCGTTGCATGACTCGTTAAGTAGCTCAAATCATTATAGGTTAGCATCCTCATTACCACAGTGAAGGTCACTCACCGTCCCAGGCGTCGAACATGTCGGTGATGAAGTAATCGATGAAGGAGATCTGGGACTTTGGGATGCTGCAGGTGTTTCTGTCAAACACGGGCATCACTACTGGGAGACCCTGTCTCTTCTCCTCGTCAGTCTGGGCGGTAACAGAGCAGAGCAGCATATCAGAGAGCCTGCAAACACCTCAGTCCTCCAACTCTACCACATCCCTTTATTATTGTTTATACATATATACAAATTATTTGTATCCGTTTTCCTTTTTGTTGGAGGCTAAGGTTGCACACTTCTCAGTTTTCTCTCTCCTCCACCGCCACCATTAGCAGTCCTGCTAATCCGCTTCCATGTTCGCTCTGCAAATCACGCGCCAGTGAGTGGCAGAGACCAGATCTGATTGGAGGACAGTCTGCCAATGACAGTCAGCGACTCCTGGGCTAGCTGGGACGCAGTTTGCCAGTTTGAGCTGATCCGCAGCAGAACAGCAGCAGCTTATTTCATTATACCAGGATTCACAGGTCGCAGAATTCTGAAAGGTATTTCGTTTTTATTTTTATTTACATACACACCTCATTATGGATGTCTTCAGTGGCTTGTCTAATCTGCCCCCCGCCCTGCTGTCAACACTGCAGGCCTGCAGTTGCATTACCTGCGCAAAATACTCCTCTGAGATGCGCCCTGCCCACTCGATACACAGTTCCAGTGGTCGGCACGGGTTCGAGATGTCTGCACACTTAATCAGCATGCGCTTCACCAGAATCCGGTTCTCCGGGGACGTCAAGATGCCTTTCACTGAATCCTCATCTCCGTTCCCCTGTAAGCCAACAGCCGCGAGCAGAGAATTCAAGATTATACACCCATTAAAGCAAAATTAAAAACGTTAGGCCGATGACAAAATGTGGGGCTGATAAGACTGAAAAAACAACAAAATTCAAGACTACTTAGAACTTTCTTGATGTCCATTTTGGAGTAACTCTTTTTAGAATAACTGTCTCCTTGAGCAGTGTTTCCTAATCCAGTCCTCGGGGACCCACAGACAGTCCACGTTTTTGCTCCCTCCCAGACAGTTCACATTTTACTGAGAGCTGGGAGGGAGTAAAAATGTGGACTGTCTGTGGGTCTCCAAGGATCAGATTGGGAAACACTGCCCGAGAGACATCCACAGACACCTTTATTAAGCTCCAAGTTCCTTTAAAAAGTCCTTTGAGTGAATTCCACACTGGGCTGACGAAGCTGGTACCAGCTTGTAAAATTTTCACCACAAACAGGCAGCCAGAGGAGCAACGTCTACCTACTTGTCTTCCAGGGGGAGCCTCTCTGAGGCACCGTCAATCGTTAACATTTAGCTGCAATCCACTGATGCACTGAAACACCCATTTCTCGTTTTCTGCAGGATCCCCATAAACCACAAACCTCACAAAGAATCTAAGAACATTGGCTGCACCGGCCACATTTACATCACCAGAGAGCTTCCCGAGTACCAGGAATCGCTCACTGCCACCCGGAGACCATGAGCAGGGGGGTGTTCCATGAAACGGAAGTCATGATTGTCCAATTAGAATTTCTAATTCTGATTGTAAGGAGCATTCCTATTGGACAATCATGACTGCTAACTGAGAAATGTTGTGGAAATCTCTGTGGAACAGAGATCCTTTTGGACTCACCCCGCTCTCCTCCAGAGCAGCCAGCGGCTTGTTGATGCTGTTCACAAACTTGTTGACGTGCTCAAAGTGCTTGGTCATCTCTGTGGCCAGGACCATGTCGATGACGGCCTGTCGCAGTGCGCGGTACTCAGTCCTGTGAAAAGCAAAACCACTGCTAACCTGACAACACCCATGTGTCACCAAGCATGAGGGCTCGAGGCAGTATGGGACCCGGGTCCATCACAGGGCAGAGACACACCCACATGCACGCACAAACCCGCCTGCACAGACACGCACACACATGCACGCACTCACAAACATGCACACGCACAAACACACACACACTAGACAATTTAATGAAGCAAAATATTCTAGCTGCATGACTTTAGACTACACGAGGAACCAGCAGCCCCCACTGAAGTCACACAGCACAGGGAGACAAGCAAACTGCACACACAGTGTAGGGGGCAGAACTGGATGAGGCAGCAATGCTATGCACTGAGCCACTTTAATGCCAACATTATATATAATCTACATTCAGTCAGGAAGCCGTCTACCCCCCCAACAGTTTATACAATTTCATCACTATTAAACTAGTACTTAAGCAGCTCTTCGGCTAGGGACCTGACCTCTCCATGTTCCTGAAGATGTTGCACTTTCCATCGCAGGCGGTGATCTGGAAGGCCAGGGCAGCATGATGGCTCTCCAGCACGGCCGTGTCATTGTACAGGATGGCCAGCTCGCTGCCCGCGTTGCACAAGAAGGAGTTGGTGCGGCCCGGGTGATCTACGTCGTGTACCGCGGCCGCAATCAGAGACGCCACCTCGTCGATGGGGTCCAGGCTGGCCTGCAAGAAACCCAGTGCGAGGAGTCAGGTTGAAATGGCTAAGGATGATTTCTATTTGGGTTATGTCTAGAAGGTTGTAGGTTTAAGTCCCACAGCTGAGAGCACTATACAGCAAAAGCTTCAGCCAGTCGAAGAAAACGTTTAAATGATCTTCAAGTTGATGCAAAACTATGCAGTGTCTGTCAGAGTGTGTCAGCTTGGCCATTTCAAAACCTGTCTGAAGACACCGCAGTGTTTGCAGTGGCTATCTAATATAACCATGCATTTGTTGACTTGACTACTAGAATGCCATGTCAGAATGCTATGTTTCACTAAGTTCATTATTTAAGTGAGCTAGTGGTGAATGTGAATGCACGGAATGGCTGAGGTGCCCCAGAGGAGAGGTTTGGGAACTGAAGTGGTGTTCATCTAGCCATCCAACTAGATATCACTCATTTTTTGGAGGACGGAAGCTCTTGTTTATTTTTTTGTGTTACTGCATGAACGGTCGACGGCACTCAAACCACCGAGTGCTAGTGGGGGGGGGTCCGGTTTGAGGAGCCCTGTGGGTCACGACTCACCCTCACACGTTCCCGGGACAGGAAGTAGGCAGTGGCGTGCAGGACGTCAGCAGCGTGGCTGGAGTTGTGGTACGGGTTCCCGCTGTGGTAGTTGGTCTCGATGGCTTGCAGCCAGGCCCTCAGCATCGCCTCCGAGCAGCGGAGGAACTCACAAACCCCAAAGCGTGAGAACACCTTCAGCCCCAAGTACACCAACGGCCTGGAGGAGAACGGAGGGGGAGCGACCGGCCCCGCCCACAAAACACCCACAGCCAATCAGGGAGATGCCTTTAGGAAGAACCATCAGCTGGCAGACAAGATAGGTCCCTCACCGTTTCATGGTGGCCGCCTCTAGGTTGAAGATGTCAAAGTCCCAAGACTCCTCGTTCTCCATGGCTTGGGCCACACAATGGGGGATGTCAGTGAGCGATAGCGGGGTGATCATGTGACTGGGGCCGTGTTGGGACTCTGGATGCATGTGGGCCGACACACACACACACACATACACAGAACTTGTAAGTCAGACAAGCCTGAGATTTGACTATGAAATAATGTGTCAGGCAATTAAAACCACTATGGACATGGATTTGGAAACACGTTTGAAGCTTTGACACCTTTCCTGCCGCTGCAAGTGACACTCACGCATCCCGGGCCTTACGTTTGGTGGTGAGGATGTGTTCATTTCCTGACAATCTCCGCAAGCCGTCCTGTGGGGGGGGTGGGGGGGAATAAACCAAAACGTCTGACACCGAGCAGCAGCTGAATCAGTCCTGGCCAGATGTGCTCACGGCCAGACATGGAACAGTACCGCTGAACCCAGAGCCAAGAGCTTGGCTCCCTTTGAAGTTGCAACGTGTCACAGATCAGTGGGAGGTGTGAAGAAAGCTTATAAAACATCTCACAGGATTATAAACAGCTCCTGTCTAGAGCTGCATGTTTCAAATGGACAATTACGCATAGAGGATAGTCCATGAATAATCCAGTAATATGCGATGACCCATCTTCCATTCCATTTTCTCACATCACATGGGGTCAGCATTCTGTCCAGGGCATTTGAGTGCGAGTGTGTGTGTACATGTACAAGTGTTCCTGCAGGCTCTTAGTGGAGAACAGCGTGTAAAGCAGAAGGTCATCCTCGTGGGTGGAGGGTGCAAACATTGCACTGGAGGGGTTTGACTGAGTGTGGCAGGAGTTTTGGACGAGTCCAGTACAGAAATGGAAGTGCCCCTATAAAATCCCCACCAGCTGTCCAGCCAAGGAGCAGAGTGTCCAGCTACCAGAGGACAATTTCTTCCTGTGCCCCCCACTTAGATTCAGCCGGGCATGCGGCAGCACACTGACATTCAGGTCAGAGGGACAGGGATAAGCATGGACAAGTGCACGGATAGAGGGTAAGTAGAAGGGCACCGAATCAGGACATAGGATGCACAGACAAGCAGACCCAGGCCATAGGATTATTGGATGAGCACAGACTAAGTGATGTGCACTGGACACAGGATACATAGATGAGCACAGACTAAGGGATGTGCACAGGACACAGGATACATAGATGTGCACAAGACACAGGGACACACGTATTGACAGACAGACAGACAGACCCCACAACCCATCATCTGCACTTAAAACTGGTCTCTCTTTTCCGTCAGTAACCATTAACTATTGCTTGTGATCAAACTTCTGAAAAGCACTAAGGCCTATCAGGTTGAGATTTCCTCACCATCATCAGCCCCCCGACAAGGTCACTGGTGTGAGGGTCCTCTTCCTTACTGCCCAGCTGGGGGGAGTAGAGCTCCGTAGTTCGCAGGATCTCCAGCACGCGGTCCAAGGCCTCGGCCACTGGTACGGGGCTGTTCTCCTGGACCGCACTGATGATGTTGCTCACCTGGGTGTATTAACATGCAGAGAGCTGGTATCTCCGGGTGAAACCCAGGCTGTGACTCTATGGCCCAAGGCCGGGACCTGCGGGGTCCCTCGGAATCCCACCTTGGTAATGGGGGCCTCAATGGTCACGGAGTGAATCCGGGCCATAGAAGAGTGGCGCTTCTGTGAGCCGCCTGCGGCAAAGAAAACCGCCATCAGAAGTGAAATGAGGAACGAGCTTCTGTGGCTGAAGCGTGAACATGACAGTGACAAGTTTTAAGGCAGAGATGGACAGGTGGGGCACCCGGCTTACCATCACTGCCCCGAGAGGTGGTGGACCTGACATCGAGCGAGCCTTTCCTCCAATCTCTGTGCTTGCTGCACTGGATGTCTGTAGTGTGTCGTGACAAACACGAGACAGCATTCAGTGTGTTGATGTGTGAAATGTCACACTTTCATGACATTAGGCTACTGGTTAGTGTGCTCATTGGAGTGCTAATTATTGTGCACTTGAGTGTGCTTATTAGTGTGATCTTTAGTGAGATTGTTGGGGTGACCCATATGTACCAAAGGCTTGGGAAGCCACCCGCGTCCTACCTGTTTGGGATTCGGCTGGGACGCGGCCCCCACACGTATCCATCTAAAGCGGAAAGGAACAGAGTTCGTCACACAGCCATCATATCTTTGACTCCGGCAAAGTCACCTCCTCCAGCAGTTTATAACAGCAGAGAAATTCTGAGGCATCACATTCTGCTCTGTGTCATAGGATGAAAGTTAAATAGTGCATTTAAAGTTAAAGGACGGCCTAGAATTTCACTCTGACATCACCACACAACCAGTTGACAGAATGTCAGACATACACTGTTACATACTCCTTCCATGTTATAAAGGAAACGTTGTTTGACATAATTTTCATTTATAATTGTTCACCCAACTTTCCAATGGTTAACCGGAATAAAAAAAATCTGCAGTTTATGAAATAAATGGAATAGTGGTAAAAACCAGAGTTGTGCAAAAACAACCCACTGTTAGTGTCCATCTTACTAACTGTCATTACAGATAGTTCATGGGGAAAAAAAGATATTTACATCAGCTGATTTGTGCTGCTGCTGCTGCCTGAGGACCACATATCAAAGGCTCCCGCTACAGGCTAACGAGACGGATGTTTACAGCATGCATCACTCCACTCATTCAGTTACTACATGCAAGCCTGTCCTCTTACCTTACTGTCATTTAATGGCCGGTTAATGGAAACAAAGTGCCTGATTTTCCTGTAACATTAAACAGAAAAGACTCAGATTCCGAGTGAGGAGGACGTCAGTAGCAGCTTGCCGCGGACGGCCCCCGCTACGCCGGAGCGCTCACCCGCCCTGCCCGGTCACCGGCGTGATCCTCACGTCCTGCTGCACGCTGTCCCCGTTCTTCTTCGTGGCGTAATAAACCCCCTGCCACTCCTGCGAGGACGGAGGGGGGACAAGCCGATGAGGACGGGCCGGCACGGGGACGGCTGCGCTCAGGCATCCCCTCCCCACGGGCAACGCGACAAGCCGCTTCTATATTTAAGAGGGTCCCCTCCAGCCGATTTGTCATGTCTTAAATTCCCCCCCCCCCCCCCCCACCTAGTTCAAATGCGCTCCCCCCACTGTTCCTCTGTCTGCCAGTCACCTTTGTTTGCTGTGAAGAGGGGCCATGTTGGGCTGAACCCAATCCTTAAAACGATCTCATCTCACCAAAGGTAAACGGAGGACGGCCAGGCAGCCCTTCAGGACAGGCAGGTCGCGCGATAAAAGCTCTGCCGCCGTATTAAGCCACATGGCTGCTGTAACTGTCACGTAAAGCTCCCACATGACCCATCAGCACCCTCTGAGGGACGCTCTCAGAGCTCCACACTCACCTTTCCTTTCCGGATGTAGGAGTTCATGGTCTCCAGGAGGTCGGGCTTGCTCTCACTTTCTGGCACCTGCATCACCTCCTTCCCCAGCAGCTCCCCCTGCTGGTACCCCATCATGGCCTCATAGGCGGGGTTTACGTACTGTGTGGAGGCCAATTGCGAGTTCAACGCCATGACGGCCACACAGCAGGCCTCTGCACGCCAAGGCGGGAGTCACACCACAAATCACATCACAAACACATGTACACACTATATGGAGAAAAGTATCGAGGCAGCTCCTAATCATCGAATTCAGGCGTTTGTGATTCGGGCCCATTGCCACAGGTGTATAAAATGAAGCACCAGCCATGCAGTCAGGTTTACAAACATCTGTGAAAGAATGGGTCATTCTGAAGAGCTCAGTGAATTCAACCAAGTACGATACTAAGCGTCAGATGGGGCTGAGACAGTGGTGTAAAGCAAGCCGCCACTGGACTGGAAACGTGTTCTTTGGAGTGATGAATCACACGTCTCTGTCTGGCAGGTTGATGGGCGAGTCTGGGTTTGGCAGATGCCAGGAGAACGTTACCTGCCTGACTGCATTGTGCCAGCTGTAAAGTTTGGTGGAGGAGGGATAATGGTATGGGGTTGTATGGGATGTTATTTAGCACCATATAATGTAGATGTAAGTATTATGATATTATTAAAAAGTATGTCAAATATCCATGATGTAATCATTACAATGTAATCAACACAATGTAATCAAATGAATAAGTATTTTCACCTTGTATTAGCCTAGTTTTTGTTAGCAACTTTATGTTTGTCCTGAATCTATGAATATCCACTTTTATTAGTGTACATTTTATCACTATGTTAAAGGACAAACATATTATCAACCCTCTAGTTAGACAATGTGCAACAGGCTGAAGCTGCCAAGGTTTGCTACTGAAGGAAGGGATTCGCCTGAGTTCACCAGTACTTCACAGCTGAGCATTTTTAAAAAACCAAGTGGATGGTCACACCACCATTATATTCGGCGGAGGTACCACACAGTAAGAAATGACAAACTTATCAACTAGGGCCGTGGATTAAGGGAAAAACAATGATTGTGAATGGCTGACAGAATGATGATGCTCAAGTGACGAGATATTGTTGAATGATAAGAACTTGGTCTAAAACAGTATTGGACACACTTGTAAGTGTCCGGCCTTGGTTGTAACCTCATTGTTGACTGAATTTGACTTCTGATTTAGCGGGGAAGGAAAAAACCACAAGTTGATTTTCAGGAGTTGGGCTAAGCCCCTTAGTTCCAGTCAAGGGAACTCTTAATGCTTCAGCGTACCAAGACATTGAATTGTCCAAAATACTTCCAGCTTTGTGGTAACATGCAATTTGAGGAAGGCCATTTTCTGTTCCAGCATGACTGTGCCCCAGTGTACAAAGCAAGGTCTATAAAAACACGACTGGGTGAGTTTGGTGTGGAAGAACTTGACTGGTCCACACAGAGCCCTGATCTCAACCCCATCCAATACGCATGGGATGAACTAGATTTGAGACTGTGAGCCAGGACTTCACATCTAACATCAGTGTTTGACCTCACATTCCGGATGAATGGTCAAAAATTCCAACAGACACACTGCAAGATCCTGTGAAAAGCCTCCCCAGAAGAGTGGCAGCTGTTATAGCTGCAAAGGGGGGACCAGCTTCATATTGATGCCCATGGACTGAGAATGGGACGTCATAAAATTTCTGTGGGTGTAATGGCCAAGTGTCCCAATACTTTTACCATATAGTGTATCATGCATATCTATCTACTGTATCCATCTATCCATCCATCTATCCATCTATCCATCCATCCATCCATCCATCCATGCACCCACCCACCTACCTACAGTAAGCCCTTCACCTGAATCACTTTGTCTTCGTTGGTGATCTCGATGGCCTCTTCACTCTGCTCCATTGCGGTGAAGATGGCACTGCACGCTCTAGGGACCACAAGATTGCAAAACATCTTAAAATGGGAACTACTGCATACTGACAGGTAACCAGTAATGACTCCCCTTCCCCAGAGCTGCGTGGACAATCTGGGCTTCAGCCTGCTGAGGGGCTGGCCTTTTCCCACGGCTCCCCCCCCCTCAGCGGGCACGGGTGAGCGCGGAAAAGGGCACCAAGCCCAGTGACCACCATCCTGAGCCAATGTACATAATTACAACACAAAGGAACCACAAATGGCGTCTGGAATTCCTTCCCAGACAGACAAACCACCACACTGGGGAACAGCGACCATGGAAACTAAAAACAGGCCCCATATCCAAGAGGAGCTGAGAGAAACGACAGATAAAAGTCCAGAGTGATTAACTAAGGTCCCATGCTCTGGGGCTCTCTCGCTCTGCGGCCTCCCGCACTCTGGCGCCCCCTGCCTTACCGTAGCCGGAACTGCGCCTGAACCTCGCCATGCTCTAGCTGGATCAGCTCGTTGTAGCAGCTCATGACGTTGGGGTTCTCCACATAGCTCTGCAGGGGCAACATCAGGACTTGCCATTCGGACGCACACAAGGGACATTCGCCCCCCCATTCCCCATTAGTAGTGCGATTTTCGGCCTTGACAGCCAGCATGGAGATTCTAGCTGATGCAGGGAGGGGGGCAGTGAAGCATCAACTTCTCTCTGCATTTCAAAAGCCACATCCTGCTTTCAGCTGTCCTTATGTCACGTGTCCACAAGGCAGGCTTGAGTGAGAACTGCCCCCCCCCCCCCACACCAACCCCTACCCGGGGGCAGTTACCCTGTTGAATCCAGCAGTAATCAATGGCATCACAGAGGCTTCCTCTCGATCAGGCCTTTAAAGAAGGAAAAAAAAAAAAAAGAATCATTAATCAATAATCCAGCGCACCAGCACCCTCATCTGGGGGCTGCCCAGTATCTCAGAAAAACCCTGGATGATTCGGTATGTTGCGGGATGGTAACCTTCAAATTTAAGGACTTAAACTACAACAGCCTTCCGGTCCCCAGCCGCAACTTCTCACATACATACTTCATAAGGTAACCATGTGACATCTGAACACGGTACAAGCTGCACCCCACTCGCATGTGCCATCCCCCCTACCTCTTCACCACAGCAACAATGACAGTGTTCTCCGAGGACTTCACGGCTCGAATCGACCTACGGGTGAAACGGAGGGAGCTATTTAGCGCCACACGGTGGTGGAAGGTAGGCAGACAGGTCACTCAGCTTGCAGATAACAGCCAGGCCAGAGCACTGAAGTACGTCTCTGTGGCTGTTTAACGACAGAACAGAAATACTGGGTAAATATGCACCAAAATTAATAGATCTGAAAAACAAGAATGCAGGAGAGCAGGTCGGCCCAAACCGGGATCCTGAGTGCACAGGGCGCCGTGACAGTCAGCGGATTAAAAGGTAGGGCGTGATGCTCCTGGACGCAGGAACCCACCGGCTCACGGAGTCAGCATCGAGGTGTCGGCTATGCCTGCGATCCACGATGACAACGTCGTGGTGCATCTCCAGGAAGAGCTGCAGCGCAACCTCCGGCGTCCTGGCCACGCTGCAGCCGAAGCCTGCCCTCTCGCAGGCCCGCAGGAAACCGCCGCATTGCCCGTTGTCTTTGGCGAACACCAGCATGACCTAAGACAGGAGCGGCCGGTCAGCCCGTATGCTTTCCAACGGCTGGGGGGCATCTGGCCCTCCCCGCTCTCCTTAGTGCCCGGTTGCTCAAACACACCAATAACTAAGGGAATTTGACTCGGGGACCACAGCACCACCCCTTGGTATCAGCAGCAGAGCGCAGTCACATGGTCCCAAACACACCAATCATTGAAGGGAACAGGCTCAGGGACTACAACCCTGCCCCGCCGGCATCAGCAGCAGTACACAGTTACATGGTTCCAGCAGCACCATGAACGGCAGAACGGAACCAATTCTGCCCTTTGATCTGTCCAGGCCAAAACAAAAACTGCAGCAGTGAGAAAACTGTCATGAATCATTTCCAAACACACCTTGTGTAGGGGGGGGGGGCACTTTACATCCTGAGCTTGGGATCCAAACTGCCAGATTCAATGCAGGAGTAATATAAAGAGGGGCTTTTCTGCACCCCAGCCCCACTGATAAACGGCAGACAGCAATGATTTAATATGCACATTCTGTTCACATAAGCTGACGGGGGCGTTAGCGCGTCCCGCCTGCTCCGTCGCTGCGGTGGGGACCTGGCCTGTCGGAGACCTCGAACGAGATGTGAATCTCTCAGCCTCGGTGTGCGAGATGGCAGCCCGCAGCCCTGAAGGCGAAGCTCGCTCCCGTCTCACCACCTTCACCATTACGGTCCTTCAGAGCTCACGTCTCTCACCATGAGATCTTCAGCAAGGTGCCTGGCGACATCATACCTTGGCTGTTCTTGCATGACCCACCGATGAAGCCCCCCCCCCCAAGGATGGATGCGAGCCGACTGAGCCGGGAGCCCCATGGTGCTTATAGGATTACGTCACGTGGTCAACATTCGCATGGTAATAATCACCTGCGATGGCATAGCATGGACTTTTCAAAGACTTTCTGGACATTGACTAATTTTATTTATAAACAGATGTGCCAAACGTGCATGGTGACAATGAGTTTGTCATGGGTCTAGATGAGAGGGCCAGACACAGAGACTCCATTCTCCGTGCAGAGAGAGAGAGGCTGGGTTCCCACCCCCTCAGGGCAGCCCCCATGATGTCCGGCTCATCATCAGTCACCAGGGCCCCCCATGTGACACGTACGAGATGCAACTCTCCTAGTGGCATGATCGAAGCATTTTGTGTTTAGCGGTATTGCCATGGAAACACTACATCTCATACAATGCATGCATTTATGGAGTTATTTTAAAGGGCCAACTGGGCACTGCTATCTCACAGTGACGGAGTGCTTTACTGTTATTTTCAATTATCCATTACACGGCAAACATCTGCGCTGCAGGAATCAAGAGGACCCAGGACGACAGGGAATCCCCCCCCCGCCCCCCCAAAAAAAAAAACTAAACATGGACCTTTTTCTGGAGATTTTTTCTGGGCCATCTGTCTGAACTCCGAGATTAAGATGTTAGAGAACAAAATATCTGGGAGAGAACGGGGCAAGTTTGGAGAATGATAGGAATGATAAAATGCACATGGGACCCCAAAGCGTGAGGCGAGTGACCAACATGGCAAGGCGGCCCAGCAGGTGCAGGGGCCCGACGAAGGGGCCCGATGAAGGGGCCTGGCACAGGGGCCGGCTCCCGAGATCTGTGCATTCGAAGGTAAACCGAGGGAATGTTACAATATGGCTTTAATGAAAAGAAAAGACAGTCTACCTGGAGCTGATCTTGATAGAGCTTCATTGGTCCAAACTGAACCTCCTTGACTCTGTTCTGAAAAAGAGAAAAAAAACAATAATGAAATCCAGATGATTTAGACAAGCCTTAAAAATAGGCTACAAAAAAATTCAAGCTTCAGTATAGATGTTCCTGTGCCTTTGAGGATTGATAGGCTGGATGCAGACAGCAAACTTCCTCAAAACAAACTTCACCCCTTCACTTCCTTCTCAAGGAGCACTACGCAGGGCTTGGTATCCATGGCAACCCAGGCCTCTGCGGATGGCCATCCCTGTGGAATTCCTCCTCCTCTCCGTAAACAAACCACACACGTGAGAGCAGGACACGTGGAAGTACAAATGCTGTGGGGTGACATATCTGACAGGGAGGGGGACTTTATGTGGGGACGGAGGAAAATCAGAACCAAGCGATTCTGGTGTGACTGATGTTTATTCTCGTTGTTGCCATCGCCATGACGATGGAAAACAGGATGGAGCAGCGCCAATCTGACCCTAAAAAGCATTGCCCGGTCACTTTGCAGCAGGTGGCTAAAGGCTTCCCACGGCTCTTAAGAAGGGCGGGGACCACAGCAGGCTTCCTCATTTCAGCGGTCGATCATCTGGGAGGATAAGAGCAGTGTGGCAGTTTGGAGCAGCAGAGCCATCCGGTTGGATCATATCCCCCCCCCCCCCCCCCATTTATGTGAAGAGCTTGAGAACAGTCAATGGGCGCAGGGACGTCAGCTGGGAAAGTCGCAGGGCGATTGGCCCTGGGAAGATTCGCAGAGATATGTTGGTAAACACCAAAGTGCGGAGCAGATGCGCAGAGCAGCGTGTCGAACTATGAACATCCACTCAGTCTGGCCGCATTTTAGTGTGTGACGTAACCCTTAGGCGTCACAGCAGAGGGGGACTCGCTTCAGTGTGACAGTCACACTTGAGTTACACGCATCATTTCCTGTGATGCTGTGCTGAAGAAGCAGCTGCAGGACAGACGCATGGCTGGAAAAGAGAAAATGTCACGGAAAACGGCGAGGGTGAAACACCCTAGAAAATCCGCTTCCGTCTGCCAGTCGGAGAATTGTACCAAGGGGGACCCACCCCCAAAATGTATTTCTGGCTACAGACCCAAACTGATAACGACCAGAATCTTGACCGACCCAGTGATTATTTAACTGATCAGTACCAGTTACCACAGGCCGACCCAAAGCCATATCGATTTTACTTCCAGCGTCTGCCAAATTTACATCAGCTACACCAGGCTG